>BGZK01002814.1:0-41214 GCA_005406025.1 Eumeta japonica
TTTTGATTTTCAAATATAAATTGATAAACAATTTGTAAAAAAGAAATATTTCAGTACTATAATTCTGTGAAATTAAAAGAAAATATAGTTTGTTCCCTATAGTTATTTCTATAAAAAATAATGCATTTTGTCATTTATGAAAGAATAATGATAATATAGGTTCACTTAATAATCATATTAATATGATTTACGTATTTGTGTTTACTAAAGTTGCTAATATTTTATATAGAATATACCAAAAATGTTTCTAAAACTTCAGTACATTATAATAGTAATTCACACCTTATCTACATTTTAGCTAAATAGATAATCGCCATGTTTTGCGTCCCTGAAACTATATATATTAATTTTCATTACAAAACGTCTAATTAATTTCGTTACATTAAATAACGGGATACTTATTATACGTTTTACTAATATATAGGTGCTAAAACAAATTAAAATGTAGATGAAAACCGTCAAAAAAAATGGAAAAGTATTTTAATATTCAGAAAAATGCATAAATCTAAAAGTGAATCTTAATAAACGTGATCTGTTAAATCACACGATGAGATGAAATGGTAACGGAGCAGGACATGTTTTACTAACAATAAACAGATTCTGGAATCTAAACATGAAAAGACTTAGAGAAAAGTTGGAAAATCCATCAAACGGTGGACTGACGATGTTACAAAAGTGACGAAACTAAAAGAGTGAAAATAGAGAAATTCCCAAAAATTCGGAAAATGTTGATGAAGATAATTATAAAACATGCCATAGTCAACAGGCTGCAACGGGTTTCGTCCAGTGAGTGAGAGTTCTGACGGCCCATCGCTCTATTCTGTCCATTTCCCCTCATCGGTTATTCTATCCCTTCCCGAGGGCCGGCAACGCACTGGTGACTCCTCTGGGTTGTGAATGTCCATGGGCGGCGGTGAGCACTGATCGCTCGCATGCTCGATGCCTCTCAAAAATGCTATGAGATATCGCAAGGGAAATTTAAATTAACAAATATGCGAGAAATAAAGGATTATCGTTATAAATATAATATTATAAATAAAATCTAAATAATACAGTGGTACTTTCTGTACGTTCATAGCGTAGCCGACGTGACAATTATAGATTAGCAAAGGCATTGTTAATAATTCACGTTATATACAAAGAAATATTTGTTCTCAAAGCGTTCCAATCCGGGTGTCACAAAAACAATTCAAATAGAAATCACTAGCAACATGCGGATTCAGTCTAACGCGCACTTTTTCAGTGTCGAGCACTTTCAGCCTCGCCTTTCAAAGCTTTTTACGACGTTCCGAGAGAGTCCCTTACATTTTATTCGACAACAATTGTATTACAGTCCTAAAACTTATTACTTGGGTAACTATTCGACGACTCGGTCACGTTTTCACTGGTAATTTGTTACGAAAATAATCTTATAATATATAAGGGTATCTTACAAATAAATTCGATAAGATCTTTCACAGCATCAACAGAAAATCTCATAAATCGTGCATCTAGTTATGAAAATTAATAATAAAACTGTTATTTTATTAGAAAACTAAAGATAAATGACTAACCAATCCATCACTAAACAAATGTCCAAACGACGTTACAAATGGCAATAACAATAATATATTTTGTTTTCATTTCAACAAATAAGTTTATTCGTATACATTGTAAATCTCCATCGTAGTATGTGAATCGTGTCTAGTGTCTAAAACAATGTTTATTCAACCTTTAGATAGGTTATTTATGAGTATAAAGAAATAAATAGTACATGGCATCCCAGGCAGTCCCATGTCAAGTTCACACTTTGTCCGCCTCTATAGCGGTCGTTTTAACATATGTATTTTTGAATTTTATTACTGAAGAGCGCTAAATATTCTCACTTAACGGAAGGCATTAAGCAGCACTGCCCAGTGGTTGTTCAAATTTATCGTATGTTTTATGCGATATTCGTATTGCATGTGGCGTCGTATTTAATATAATAAAATAGGCATTGTACGTTCAAAAAATCTGTCGATTCTGTTTCCATATTTAGAGTGTTTTGTTCATAAACAAAAAGAGACCATTTTAGAGCACGAGTTTGGTGTACTTAGATTTGACCATAAATTACAATTTAAAAAAATTTGGTTGCCTGTAAAGTCGGTATACGGGCGAAAGTTTTACGTGACAACGACTTTGAATGGTAAAATCATTTTAATGTGAATATTCATTCGTATAGTAGGAAGAAGGATGAAATAATAGTAACAATTTAAAACATTTATTTATACAAAAATTATATTTAAAACATTAATTTATACAAAGAATCTCGCACTGAATTTCATATTAACAAAATTTTATTTTACCTTTACACATACATACGTATTTATATACAAATATACATACAATAACTTGCAATACATTTGCAAGCTATGCATAATTCTCTAGTGCTGCGCGCGGCAGACCGATCATAGTTGAGTGGAGAGAGAGAGGCATTCGGCAGACCTCTCTCGTTCGGTGACTCATCGTTACGTTACCGAGCGTTACACTTTTCAAAGTGACTCCCAGCCGCAACCTAATTTAAGACGTTGTCACGTCAAAATAATTTAATGCAGAAAGTTGTAATTTATGTGTCGTCTTATAGTGATTATCTAAAACAGATTAAATTGAAATCCATTTCAAAATATGACAGTCATTGTTGCAAGTAAAAACATTATGAAGATTGTTCGGTAATGGATAAAGAAAAATATGATGAAAACAAAAATAAAAACAAAACAAACGTATTATATTCAATGTAAAATGGTTTTGAAGTATGATTTTATATTTACATGGTTTATAAACTTATATTTATTACCTGTTTTATCCATCCAGCAATGTTACCTAAGTAATTTATAATGGAATTTGTGAGAAATTTTGCTTTTTTGTAAGTTGATCAACTATTACTCGTCAACTAGTAAGGCCTACTCAGCTGTGATAGTTTTCTTTTTAAATTAGTTAAATTTTTTCACTTATCCAAGAATAACTATTTACCCGTTAGAAAAGGGACACTTGACTTCAAAAATTAGGACCTTTAAGCTTAATATTTCGCTAATGGATCTCTAAATCGAAAAATGGTTTTTACCGATCCGTATTGTTTTTGAATGAGAAAATTTAAGATTTTGTTTTATCACTTTGTTGGCGTGATAAATGTTTATAGCCACATCAATTATAACTTTCTAATACAATTGAATTTAGCCGTGAACAGACAGATGGACAGGCGGACATGGCGAAACTATAAAGCTTCCTTGTTAACTACGGAACCCTAAAACGATAATGTTTTTATTAAAATTTTGATATTATTAGAATTTTGGAAAAGTAAAAACTATTCTAAGTGGAATCGACTACTGCAGCAATTTTATTAATAAATACATGACTTATTTTTTTAAATATTCCTAGAACATTTACCAATCCTATAAAGATATAAACTTACTCTCACCGTATACAAATTTAGGTCTTTAAAATCACTATGGTAATTGAACATTGAAGAAATTCAGAAACGTTATTTTCAGTCCAATTTTATATAACTGAATTTTCATCAGAATTCAACTTGTTGAGAATTTAGGAAGCTTTTCTAAAAGTTTTACTATGAGTTTCATCTATCTGTATATACATAAGCACGTGTGCGTGCACATATATTTAGGTAAGCCCTTTATAATTTTTGAACGGGTCAACAATTTAAATCGATCTATAGCGACATTGAAATAGTTTCATTCAATTTATCCATAAAATATCGTAGATTTTGAGCAATATCAAAATACAATTTAAAAAATCTAATGTTAGTTCACGCGTAGTGAAACTTAGTGTTCTGGTTATTTTTAAGAAAATGAGATGAATACACTATGGATGTGGTAAACAGAGAAAACAAGAGAGAGAAGGTGCGATTGATCGACAATTTTTTTATTACTTAAAGTAACATTTTAGTAAAGATAGAAATTGTTCGATTCAATATAAAATAATTCTTAAAAGTGCGTGATAGTCACTACGACCCAACAGAAAATAGTGTGCTGTAGATTTCAACGTTTCTCTCTCTCTCTGTGCCTCTCTCTCTCTCTCTCTTTCTCTGTATATATTCCGACTAGATTAAGAACATAGTATACAGCATGGAGTCTAGTCTTCACGGTATGCAGAGCCCGTGGACGGGCCCGTATACATCGGTAGAGTGGAGAGGACGGTTTTTTTAATTAACTTCTAAACGAACAATGGGTAAACATCAAGTTCATGGCATTCAAAAAGGTTTTATTCGATTTAAAATCGCTGCAATTTCATCGCGATAATCTTGTAGATTTGGAGCAATCTTAAGAAGTATTTTTTTTATATTTTATTATAATAATTTTATGAATGTTAAATAGATATTTTCAAAATTTAATCTGTTTTAATCCTCAAAAACCTTCGTGATATTCCGTAAAACCTCACTGAAATTGGTCAATTTAATCGAGATAATCAGGTTCATGACTTTCGAAAGAATTTCGCTTTTTTTGGATTGTTTCACAATTTAAACTTTACATGATAAGTAGTTCTAGATAATCTCAAAAATCAAATGACCTTGTTTTCGAATAACTTGCAAACCGGTAGTGATGTATTCCTAAATTTAATCAGAATAACTCGTCCAATAAGAGCGTCGAATGATATAAATCTTCAAAATCATTTGATTTGATCGAAACATATATATGACACAAAAGTCGTATAAAATATTATTACTTCCCGTTGAGAAAATCAAAAGTTTAGATAGTTTCCAGTAGTTGTTGCTTTCAATTCCATTATCGTGTTAGGTAGGAAGCTATATTCTTGAATTTGAAGAATTCGACACGTATTTGTATGTAGATTAAAAAAAAAGGATTCATTTCGGATTTTATGACCTAAAAAATTGTTGGAAGCTTTGGAATGTGTTTATGGTCGACCAAATTTCAAATTATTTTTAATGTTCGTCAGTAAGACAGGGTTTTTGATATATTTTTTGTCTGTCATTCATAGTGTTAGATATATCAGGAACACCAAGACCATCACCAATGCATATTATTTGTAATTTGGTAACTATTAAAATATCTTGAGTTATGGAGACCGAACTTTTAGTTGTGAAATTCTTACGTTTTAGTGCTTAATATCAAGCTCGTCACTAAAACCATAGAAAACTACATCGTAACAAACCTAAAATTTCCATAGTTCTGACTTAGAACTATATATATATGAAATCCTACACAATAATCATTACTCAATTTACCGATTTTATTATATATAAACCTCGATACCCCATTATCTAATGCAGTTATTATCTCCTAGTACGTTATGAGATAACCGGCCGTTCTACATTTAGATAACGCGCGTGACATACGTCCTCTCGCTGTTGTCAATGGTTTCCGGGTTGATATATGCAGTTCCCTACTTAAACGAAACATCGTTTGAAGTAGGTACACGATCCTAAGCAAATACCTTTACATTGCTTAGCACGCCTGGCCGAATAAATTAAGGTCGTCGCAAAATAAAATGTATGTCCGGTAACGTGACTCGACAGCTATAATTGATAATCATTGTCCATTTACGACAGTAGCACATTTGATAGAAGTGTTTCCTGTATATGAAAAATCAGTATAATATAGATGAATCTATTAACTTCAGCTTGGATCGGCTTGAATTTTTCTTGAAGGTCTTCTTAGAAGATATGGTTGAAAATATTCATTTTGGTGTAGTTATAGACAATAAATTTATTATGTAAATAGAATTATGTATTTTCTCTTCTCCAAAAACCCAATTTTACCCTATCACATAAAATTAAAGTTTCGTTCTTATAGGATTAAAGTTTATCTTAATGATAAAGAAACGTATGTTCGTCTAAAATAATTGAAAATAATATAGGGAAAAGTGTAGGCAAAATGTGTTGTAGTAGAGAGGTTTGGCAATAATTAAATAAAAAATACGAATGCACCAAAAAAAATTTTAAGATCCATTAATTTATATTATAAAAATAATAATTTATTTCGAAGCATTTATAAAAACTACTTTTTACTGAATAATAGTGGATAAGATACAGTAAATTTTTAAAATAAATACTGCTTCTACAAGACCTTTACTAATTTGCTTCAAATAGAATTAATATCATTATTAAAAAAAAAAATCAAAGTTTTTTTTAAACTCGTAACTACATACACACTTTCTACAAAAAAACGCACTACGAAAAATAAAAGACTTAAAATACGGCACGATTTTTCATTTCCATTTGACCAAATTAGTAAAGTCCACACAAAAGTATGTTAAAGCTTTTACGAGCGTTTACACAATTCTCGAAAAAAAAAATTAACTTACACGTAAATACATTAAGCGACAAATTACCCCGGACTGTTGCCCCTACGATATTCAAATCCGCCCTTGCGGGTCATTCCCCGGCCTACATACAACGAGGTGGCCCCGGCCTCAAAATGGTTACACTTGTGCGTTCGGGACGTGCGATTCATGAATGAACGTAAAATTCCAGGGATACCGAACGCCATGGCCGTTCTCGTGCAACGCTTCAGCTGGTTATCAATGCGTCGATACTCACGCGGAGGATGCGGCGACGGTCGGGAGTTGAAGTCGTGAGCGAAACACCGGGCGGCGGGGCGAGGCGTCAAAGCTTTGACGGCGATGGGCGCTACTGAAACACTGAATTTACATACCTCTCCTCCGGTTTTCGGCGCACGGCGCTCGCTTATTGATTTTAGCCGCCCGACTCGGCGCCGATCGTGGCGCTGTCGTGGCGAAAACTGGTACCTGCGAAGACTTCCCGTGTCTGAAGCTTTTATAGATGTCGCTGATTGCTAAATTTTAAGCTTCATTTTATTTGAAATTAATTTTTTTTATACATTATTAAATTATTATATTTAAATGACTTAGTTAAAGAATTGTAATAAGGCTCCTTCAGCAATGTGTCTAAAACCTTAACACTTAATCGCTTAATGTGTAAAGCAGATAAATTATGGATCAAAAAATAAAATATTCATATTCAAGAATTTATGTTTTATTTGTTTATATTTGTTTTCAAATACGAATTCGACGCGTTGAAGTCTTTTGTACAGCGATAAAAAATAATGTGACAATTGCGCTTAACTATCACTTTTGAATTTATTTTCGAATTTCGAAGAAAAATTAACACGTTCTGTTGTTTGCTAATAATAATAATTCTTTATTAAAAAATAAATAAAAAGAAGACAGGTATAACATTTTAAAGTTAAAGTTAACTAAGACATACGACATATACAAATTAAATTTAATTGCAGAATATTACAAAAAAAACTAACAGTAGTAATGTTTTTATCTAAGTTTTCTTAATTCAAAACCCATTACCCAAATGTTTTCTTAGATTTTGGTAGAATTGCTTTAAATTTTATTATTTAAGTTACTCAACACAATGAAAACCTAAATACACGTTATTTTGAAAAATGCAGATACGTCAGTAGTGCGCCCAGACACCGGCGCGGCGGTACGCGGCGCGTGGGCGTGCGCGGAGGCGTGTGGCGTAACGCTTACGACGGCCGCCGGCGCTGCTCCGGCTTACACCATCGCGACCGACAGTCTCCGTTTATATTGGTTTGTTTGAAATGTCTTTGTTTAAACACAACTTTAAAGGCATTTGTGTTATAGATTAATTGTTATGTATCTATTATTTATGTGTAGATATATTGTTAGCATTATTCAGTCTAATCTTATTTACAATTAGGTGTCAGGTTTGTCACACCTTAGCAGGTCACCTGCCACTTAAGTTAAAGTCGTCAATAAATACGTTTGTGTTTGGAATTGAATCCGTTGTCTTCTGATTGAAAAACAATATGTTAATTATTTGGTAACAGTCAATTTGAAGTAAGATAATAAAAATTTAACAATGAATCTATAAACACAGGATAAATTTTACATAGATCGACATACTGTTATGACCACCTTAATTAAACAAAAAATAAATTATTGTTTACCTTTATACATTATTTAAATAATAATATTTGTAATCGATATGTATGCTCTAATAAATACAATTATTACTCCAGTTTTAACTTTAAAACTTTGTACTTACAAAATGTAGGGTAACTACCCTTTCAAGTTAATACCGCATAACTTATTTACTATAGACCCTCGCCCCAAAAGGCCGCGTGTTCACGCTCAGTGTAAACGGGGCTTTGTAAGGAAAGTAAAGTTTGTTGTTCTCGCGAGCGGCGGGCACGCGGCCGCCAGCGCCGGCCAGTGGCGTCGCGTCGTGCGCTCCGGCCGGTCTTGGTGTGCGCGCTCGTCGACACGACATCGAACGACCCGTGATCATACCGTGTGACGTTATTGTGTTAAATTGGCGACATGTGGAAGACGAGCTTTTTCGTCGCCTGCCTCCTGGCCTACGCCAAAGCGCAGGTAATATAACGTTCGATAACCGTATTTCGTAACGCGTCCCGAAGCTATCGACGGTCGGTAAGTATTAGACGCGGCAAATGTAACTGAAATGCTATTTGATTTTGTGATCTTGAATTAAATCATTCAACAAGCAAACGAAATTTTACAATTGATATATATATGTATGAACAGTCACAAAAGTTATTCCATTTAAGTGTAAAGTTTCAAAAGACATCTTAAATTATTGATAAATTTAAACTTTGAATTGTACAGGTGTCCATATAACATATAATGTCTTACACGTAAATAAATGCCTAAATCAACGTATATACGTAGTGGTGATTTATATATAAAGTTTCTGGTTAACATGAACGAATTCCACAAGCTCCGTGATACGCGTCAATAATTATGAAGATTATGCGTTTACGGGCAACAACGACTAAGCAGGAAGTCGAAGTGGAATGGCACGAGGCCGACACCTCCTCTTATTTGTACGGGCGGTGACAATTCATCGGTGTCCAGAACCTAGCATCTTGATTATCATCACAACGTAGTGAGTAGAAGCTCACAGGCTCGGTATCAGACGCCGTCGCGGCGACATAGCGTAAATATAATTTTAAGTTGGTCTTGTGTATAAACTTGATCTGTCAAGGTCTTTACGTTTTGAAGTTAACGCCGTGCGTCATAAATCGATTGTATTAAAGTAACAGTAATCTAATACACACCGCGTGTCATTATACACGTATGAAATGTTATAAGTTATATATCAGTTTTCTATACTGAGGTAAACCCTACATGTCTGTGTTCATTATGATGTAACATGTTTCAATACCATTTTTTACATACAATTTACACTCGATATTCGTTACGAGAACGAACACAACGATAGTTATGTCTAATTTTAAATAATCTATAATTTCAGTTGACTGAATATATTTTTTTCTATTACATGTGATTGAAATATTTAATAAGTGTATATAATATTACATTCAGAATCACACTACATTCTTCATTAATGAAAATTATTCAAATTTCACTAAAATGAATGTCGTATACAAAGAAAAATCAAATGGAAATAAATGGAAGTATATAAATGTTAATGATAAGTGAAAGTCCATTACGGCAGGCAGTAACCACAGAGTTCTTTAATTCCTCTAATAGTTCTAGTTTTATAGGTTACTAGATTTTAGAATGTTTTAATTTTCAACATAATTTTATAATGCCGATAAAACTTGTATATCTAGCTTCAATAAAATATAAAACAGGTATTCAAAAATTTAATAGCCCATTAATCGATTACTATAATTCGATTATCTATTTAGGAGCTTCGAAGTTAATCACTATTTTACTAATCACGGAGGCGGAGTTCAAGAAAATAATTTAATTCGGAAAGAATTCCAATAGACATTTTTTAAAACGCTAAATTTTGAGATCAACTTGGTATATTTTGAACTAGTAGTATTATTTAGATTTTAGGTTATTTTTTCCTTTACGCTTTATTAAATCTCTCTGCATTTTGCGAAAATTCTTATAAAATAGAGATGAGAAAATTAGCCGTCGTGCATTAATCTGTAAATATTACATTAGTCTGTCAATAAAGTAATACTTAATACTTTAAATACATAAAGTTTTATTTAATCATAGGATCTAAGCAATCTCAAGAGCCAATTTTAATTGATTTCTTGAAAACGCGTTTATTATTGCCACATGAGTATCATACCTCAAACTATTTATCTATATTCAAAACTACTACTACTACTACTACTACTATCATCAGTAACAAATATCGCGAGGGCACCCACACTTCCTAGAAGACTCAGAATGTTAACATGAAAGAAGGTTGCAATTATAAAAGCGGTAATATCAGACTCTGTTTTTAAAATCAGTTCACGGTTCTACTTGTAATTATTTCGGCAAAATTTTGAACATTTCGAAGTGTAATTAATTAATCTTTTCTTGTACGTTAGTTTAGAATGCGCCACATTCCCACTGTGTTAGTATATTAACATAGTGGGAATGTGAGTACATGTCATTGCCAATTGAAAACAATATAAAATAGGCTTTTGCAAAGTGAAAGAAAACGTACACAAAAATCGTACCGCTCAATGGATAGTTTCAAAGGAAAGCTTTAATATGCTGTTTATTTATTTACCATAAAATCTATAATTTTCGATATAAACATTGTTAACAGTGAGAACTCAGTGTAGTAAATATAATAGTAAAATGGGCATTTTCATTTGTTACACCCACTCGATTAGCGTGAATACCTTTATTCTTAGAGGACAGACAGCCCTGCAGTGGAGTCATAAACGAATGTATACTACGCAAAATACACTCAATTTATATTTGTTTTACTTATATCAAAATTTATTTGTTCCGTCTAACGTTTAAGAATATACATAAAAATTAAATGTAACAAACATTTTGTTTAATGTTACATGTTACAATTACTCCCTCTAATTATTATCACCTGCGATGTATAAACGTCAATACTGTTCAAGGTGTTTTATGCAGATCTTAATCTAGTATCTAACAATAGGCGGGATTTACATAACGCGGATTTCGACCGCGCCTATTCATTGCCGGGCCGTTTGTTAACACGAGCGCGCCCGCTGTAGGCGCAGGCGCAGGCGTTCGATGCTTCAGACACGGCAATGTACGGACGCCCACGGGGCCTGGTATGGCAAACGCGGCCTTATTAAGATACCGAGAATTTCGACCGATATCGTTTCGTATCGCGCACCTTAAACATGTAAGTTCGGGTTATGAATATAGAAAATAACGTGTGATATATGAAAAGGCTTTTAAACTCATGGGCGAGATTTTCATGACGTTTGAATTAATTCATTAATCTATTACTTAATGTAGAATAATTTTCGTTTATAAATATAAAGTGATATACTAGAAACTGTCACTGTCGCCTTACATAGCTGTCTCTTTACGGAATCGTGTTGTCTTATTTTGTGCTGCCAGATAACTGTTCTACGTCCTTTTTATGATAAATTTAAATGTTTCTCGTTGCTTTTAATAATAGTCAGCCGCGAATAGATTTCATCGATAGATTTTCTCACTCTCCATATCCCATTTAAATACATAATATTGTGGTTGATTTTGGTGTAACAACTAAAGTGTAGTGAGCAATTTATTCCCCTCGACTGCGTATATGTACTATATACAATACTTTTCATACTACAATTCTAAAAAAATACAACCAGAGCTAATCTTGTAATAATTACCAATCCGAAATAAAGATCGGTTTTATTCTAATTTATAGGTTTACAAAACTACTAATACGGTTATAAACCAAATACAAACCGTAAATTAGTTCTACCAAAAGTTATATGGCACGAAATTAACAGTGACCGTAATAGTTCCGCTATTAATGCTCACGTAGGCCGTAAAATAACTTGACAACTCCTCGTAGGTACCCACCCGCGCACGCAACATTCATACTCGAATAGCCGTTCATTATTACTATGTAAATACATTATTTATAAACAAAACAAGATCTTTTGTAATGATTTGTGTAATACGTCGGCATACACGATTGCAGTAGCTATTTAAAACCACTAGAAACAAATAAAAACATTGACACAATAAACTTGTTTATAATTTTTCTTATATTACTGAATTTAAACTTGTATTATTTGAGTAAGTGTGAAGTGATAGCTTTTTATAACTATAAAATATCTGAGTAATGTCTTTTTAAATTGCTAATGAGACAGTGAAGGCGCTGGTATTCGTGACGTCATTGTTGCTAGCGACATGTAGAATAATGTTAAACTCCGTTTTGCGACAAAGAGATGCCATAAAATTTCATGATGGTTTAAAGTCCCTTAATTTTTAACCGATTTTGATTTCACTTTTAGTCTTAATGTCAAGTAAACTTACATAATTCATCAACAAATATAATATTCTAAATATCAACAAACTACCCTATTGTGAATAACTTAGCCTTTCGGCTGGCAGCGGACTATCTTTATAGGGAGGATATCACTAATCCTTTTGCTAGAAGACAAAATAGCTTATCTTGTGTCAATATAATTTAAAGATGTTACTTAATTCACGCAGATTTGAAAATATCTTTCATCACTAAGTTGACGGTCAAGAAAAGTGTCGTGATCAAATCAGCATATTGGAAAAAGTTCATTAAAACTTCAAGAACGTTAGGAGACGAGCTAATGCGTGGAAATGACGGCCATTTTCGTGAACGGGACTTGTGACCTGCAGTTGAAGATTATATCATACAAGTTCTTCTACTTATATAGTTTTAGTTAATCATCACCAACCACCGACCGTATTTGCTACACCTTCAAATAGTCCCATTCTTCATAAATATTATTATACCTTTATTTTAGCATATGTCATAAACCGAAATCTGCGGGCGCCGCTTATGTGTGTCGCCATAAGACTTTTGTCTATGATGGAATTTCGTGCGATCGCCTCAAGTTATGGTCTACGGACGGTCGTTTCTGTCAGGCGACATTTTGTTTCTGTCTGGGCGACAATTTTTTTCCGTCATTCGTGTCGTGTCAGTCGTAAACGAGTAGGACATCAAACGGATATTTCAATGACGATCGCAAACAAGGCACGGTGCGTGCAAATGCCGCCGCCGAGTTACTTATTGTCGCCGCCGGAGCCGGCATGCGGTTCATTCATGGAACCTCTCCGTGAGTCAGTGTGAGCCTTGAGTCATGTTTGTTCATGTGTTTCGATATTCGAATCTGAATATCGATTAAAATTATTATTACTATTCATCGAGGAATTCAGAAGTGTGTTTACAACTTGCTCATCTCTTGTTTTACAGCATTCGAGATTGAAGGAATGACATGGGAAAAATAACTTGTAAAATGTCTTATAGAGCAAGAGCCAGCGACGGCCAGACCTTCGTTATTTTATAAAAGCTGAAAGTTTCTCTATGCATGTCCCCAACACAGATAAGAACGACCAGCGACTATAGAGTTTGGGTTCTGGTTACTTGCGCAGGTAACAGATAGTAAAGGTGTATAAAATAGTACCTTAATTTCGTTAAAGTATAAAGCTCAGTTTTTTTATATTTTCTTCGGGATAACTTAAGAAAACACGTCATCCATTGCCAGACACTTATTACGGTTGCTACCCCTTGCCAGACACCCCTGAACTTTAATAAATTATAATTGTACTTTCGTAATAGTATAAAAGCTAAATTTTATATATGTTACTTGGGGACCTATAAAAAAATGTTACCTCAACAGCCGGACAGTTTTAATGGTTTTTACACCTTGCCAGACACATTGAAAGTCCGCTATAGGCGCGAGCGTATATAACAGCTGTTCAAGCGGTGCGAGTGAGATAGGGCGCTTCGTCTAGTGCGATCTTTTATATTAAGTTATTCAATCTTATATATTAAGTTATATATATTAAGTTATATATTAAGTTATATATATATATTAGGTTATATATATATATATATATATATATAGTATATATTAAGTTATCCAATAATAAAATAATTTTATTACGCTTATAGCCATCTTATAAAAGTAAAAATTTTATTTTAATATTATAAAGTACAGAAAAATTATTGGTACATGTAAAAAAATATTTAATTGTTTCTCTAATTTTCATCATTGTCGTCGATATTTTCATTTTCTTCATCACTGTTACTCCAGTCAATGGCTTCATCGTCGTCAATATCGCCTTCTCCATCAGTTTCTGAAAAAATAAGCAAGTTTATTGAATTATAAATAATTAAAATTATGTACAATAACTTGTCATAATAATTATATACCTGATTGAGTTTTGAGCGAATCACTGACATAACTTGGTAATTGATCCCCTTCAAACCATTTGAATTGGTATTTTTGATCTTTCAATATCCAGCCATTATTGTCTGGTTGATATGTGGTTGGATTTTTCAGATGAGCATTACTCCAAATGGTGCATATATAATTTGCTCGCAGAAATTGCTGCAATAGTTCGCTTTTGCAAGGTGGTAGATTGCTAGCGTCAAAATTTCGCAACTTCTTTCGGTTAAAAGCTTCGTTTACATCGGAGACTGTATACGAGTCAATGAATATTTGAAGTCTAGCGGCATCAACATCAATTACATTATGGACATTGTATACATTGCATATAAATCTCTGAATAATATTAAAGATGTTTTGTTGTTGATCTAAATTTTCAATTAATTCGCTGTTACCAAAGTTCTTGAAAGCTTCCTGGTACTCTGGATATTTTTTTAATGTCTTGTATGGTTTTGATTTTCCTTTTCTGAAGAATGCAGGATTAAAATCACAACCTGTGATGGCGTGAAATCCAGGTAAGCTCTGCCTATAGCGGACTTTCAATGTGTCTGGCAAGGTGTAAAACCATTAAAACTGTCCGGCTGTTGAGGTAACATTTTTTATAGGTCCCAAGTAACATATATAAAATTTAGCTTTTATACTATTACGAAAGTACAATTATAATTTATTAAAGTTCAGGGTGTCTGGCAAGGGTAGCAACCGTAATAAGTGTCTGGCAATGGATGACGTGTTTTCTTAAGTTATCCCGAAGAAAATATAAAAAAACTGAGCTTTATACTTTAACGAAATTAAGGTACTATTTTATACACCTTTACTATCTGTTACCTGCGCAAGTAACCAGAACCCAAACTCTATAGTCGCTGGTCGTTCTTACCTGTGTTGGGGACATGCATAGAGAAACTTTCAGCTTTTATAAAATAACGAAGGTCTGGCCGTCGCTGGCTCTTGGGCGATTATTGTTTGGACAATTTAATGTTCTTTTTACAAACAGTATGTTTAATATTTACGCGTTTATGCTTACGTAACTAAGCAGTTGCGTAAGTGCAAATATGTAAATATCAATTTTTTTATTGGGTTTTCAAATATAGACACTTTTTAATAAACACAAAAGTTTATAGCATTCAATTATAATTTACACAAATTTCAGAATGTGTTAATTCTTTAAAATATTGAATTATTTTTTGAATAGTATCTTAAAAATACGCAAACTGTTTTAAAGAGGTTATTTCCTGATTAAAATGCAAATTATAACCTTTTTTATCGATCATAATTTAAATAAAATAGCGTGATACAATCCAACATACTACCTGTATCTGTCTTTATGTTTTAATTTTGGCTCACGTCTCAACTCGTAGACTGAACTAAATAAACTTCCGAACACATAGACAATAAAAGACCTTATGACCCGAAATGACGAGCGCAAAGTTAAATTAAATACACCGACGATGTATGGTAGGTATCGCGCTGTCCTTCGACGTGTCGACATACAAAGTCGATTATAACAACTCCTCTATACCGGTAATCGTATGGATACAAAATGCTTTTATTCTTTGAAGAATGAATATGCAACACAAACCTGTTTTATCCTCGTCGGAACAGAACCAAGTTGAATGCTGTTGATTAACTTGTCTGATATCTGATTTGAAAATGCATGCCTATATTTTAGAACAATGAACGTACCAGATGGTTGTACTCTATCCATAGCGAATATCTATAGATAATTAAATTTACATCATGGCGTGATACAAATTAAGGACCGTCTCCACCATTGATCGCCAGAATCTGTCCTCGCGTTAATCGGCCGTCATCTTAAACTTTTTATATGTGTAATCTGCTAGTTAGTGGACTATTCTTCATTAAATTTTTAACAATGCATAGTGAAATCGGCCCTAAATCTTATGTAGTCTCTTACAGCAGAACAAATTTTGTGCATTCATTATCAATGCACTATATCATTATTTTAATTATAAAGAAATAACAAAGTAATTGTGTTTTTATAATTGATAAAATTAATATTTCTGTGGGTCAGGAACTTTGCAGCTCACAAAACACTCTTCTATCGTGACACGTACCGGACAAATATTTAAACGCACACGCCGTAAACGTACTGCGACAATGCTTCATTTTCCAGGCTCCGTCACTTCAAACAAGCGCTCCTTCCTACGTACATACGTACCAGCCGTGTGGGTACATGACATCACGCACAGATGACGAACGCTTTAAGCCGTAAAACCTTTTCTGGGCACCGCTCCGTGTCCCGCATAACTATTAGTCCTAGATAGCATTGCTGTGCCTAAAAAGAACAGGACATATGTTAGAGGTATAAAATGGATATCAAGAACGACAAACACATTTGAAGAATACTAGTGAATATATCTATGGTTTAGATGCATTATCTTAAAATATTTTTTGGTTTAGTAGAACCTCCACCCTAAAAGTATTCCTACCTCTACTATTACTACAGCCGATCTTGATTTTTATTCCCAAAGTTTAATGCCTTCCCTCTTTCCTTCCTCCCACGTCAAACCTTTTCTCCCATTTCAGCTCTCTTAGTATAGTGGTTTTAATATTTTCTCCAATAATTTATACACAATTTATTGGCATAATAAATAAAACATATTTTACGCGCCATGAATTCTATCAGACACCAAATTCTATGTGAATTACCGAATTATAAAAAGTATGCAGACAGGAAAATTGGACATATTGAACGTGCTAATGTTCCATAAATGAATTGTATTTGCATCAGTTGAGTCCCTTTTGCCTATTTATAGAAGGTACCCGCAAATAGAAACACAGACAAATAGTAACCTATATCTTAAGCAACTTTATTGGTATGCACAAATTTCATCAAATCAATTATGTTTTTATCAATCTTGAAATATGCACGCAAACAAGATATAAACAGTCACAATTTATACTTACTGTGTATTCCAATCATTATACCGATTTCAATTAAACCCTGTTCAACAATTGCTGATTTAAGAAGAAATTATACAGACAAACAAATACACAAAAAAATGGTCTATGTCTTTTCATCCCTAAGGTTTATGCTATGCCTATAACGAATTTATCAAAGTTCAGTAGTTTACCCATTAGAAACGTGATATACCATGGAACAGAGCTTCTTTCATTATTTATAGCTAATTACTTATTTTTGTTTTTTGTCTTAACTCACTGTAACAATGATATGTAATATTACTTTATGTGTGTTATTCATCTGAATATCCGTCTGTCTTGTTTTTATTCAGACTTGTTTGCTTGTAGAAACCACAACAAACATATAAGCGCAAAACAGACAACCAATTTAATTATTTTAATCTGTATTTTCTATTTATTTATAACTTATGTATTACGTCATTTCAGTAAGGAAGAAGTAAAGAAGTTGCAACACAATTTTTTGTTTGAAGCGTCGATAATAGTTAAAATAATTGTTGTAATTTGACTTATTGTTCTCAAAATGCTAATTTTCCTTGGAACGTCGAAAGATGCAGTACAATTAGCGTGTTATCGTAAGATGGGATTGAACGCACAAGGCCGTCCACCATTTCGACATCGCATGCTGTACTTTACAATCTATAAATATTTATGCAGTTACAGCGCTTCAACGTTTAAAGCATTGCAGAGTCGGTTATTTCCCTGATCCGGCGGTACTCGCGGCCCCAGCACAGTAGAAGCTCTTCTGTCTCCTTGGTGACCGTTGACACACTCTTAGAATCCTATTCTTAGCAATCGAATAGCTACAAACATCACTACTATCGATAATGATATATATATATATAAGTGCAATACCCACTCACTGATTAAATCACGTAATCTCACAAAATACAAATGGCATAAATTTGAAATTTAGCAGGTAGATTTCTCATAGGGTGAAAGGTATCTGCTAAGAAAAGATCTTTGAAAATGCTCTTTTAAAAGAGATAAAGAGAGTTTAATTTCAGTTAAGGAAATTTTTTAAAATTAATGTGCAGAGTAAGAAATTTGATATCAATATTGCTTATTAGAAATGGTGAGACACGTTCATCGCAATGGAGGTGGAGGGTAGTGAGGTTGTATAATATATAAAAATTCTATCACACATAAAAATTGTGAAAGAATTTGTATTTTATACATTATAAAATATACGCCATATTATGAAATATAGTTTATATTTTATAATATAGGTCATAAAATATAAGTTATTATTGTCAGCAAATAATATACCTTATATTTTACTTTGATACTAATATTTTCGCCGGCTTCCTACAAGTCGAAACCGTGATCGTTAGCCCAATCGTAATTGAAAACGGGACGAGGAGTAAAATAAGGGCCGAGACCGGGACTGAAATTGAAAATGGAACCGAGGTCGAAACAGGTTGTGGGGCCGGTATTACAATTAAGATTGTGTCCGGATTTGAAAACAGGGAGATTACTGGAGCCAGAATTGACAGCAAAGAAGAGAGTTTGATAGCAAAATTCACAGAAAAGATGAAGGGACACATTCTACACGTTTATGAGGGCGAAGCCACTTGGGCAGTACTAGTTCCAATATAAATCCGTAACGGAATATGTTTCCCAAGACAAGTGTTTTGAAGAACTAGCTAAGATCGATTAAATTTTCTTTTACTCTCTTATTTACAAAATTTTCTCCATACAATGCATATGACGATAAATTGAGTGAATTGATTTGAACGTCACTAGTCTGGTCGAAGTGAGTTTTCTGCGAAAAATAGTTAGCACAATTTAAAAATATGGGGTTTGGTTTTTGGATTCAAATTTTATTCTGAAAAGGGAATTTTAGGTTTTGCTATAAAATATTGCAATTGTTATTAACAAAAACGAAGAGAAAAAGGTGATCTCTGTTTTTTAACAATACTTCAAAAAATATTAAAAAGCTCCATTTTGAAAGATTCTGAAGAGGAATTTCATAAAAAACTCTTGACTCCCGAAATTGTAGCGCCATTATTTATAATTTTAATTTAACATGAAAATAGCGTTCCGCGCCAACAGTTTCAACGTTGTAACGTCGCCATAAAACAAACTAAGCGTCAGAAATAATTTTTTATAATATTTATTATCAATATAAAATTTTAATAAATTATCGTATCATTTAGACACTTGAAGAAATACAATCTAGTGTACAAATATTTTTAACTTGATTTTTGTTTAAGTTATCAATTGTTAATTAAGTAATTTTCATGAACTTAAAATATAAAATCTATCATAAACGTTTAAATAATTTAGCTAAAAATCTTTTCCTCTTAGACTTACTCTGATATACTCAATAAAAAATTCCGGTATAAAATTTATTAAAGTTTTTTTTTATTTATAATGATTTTCTAAGTTAACAAAAATGAAAAATCGAAATGTGATTAAAAATTTTTTACGAAATCTTTGATTTTCACTATTTTATTATCTATTTTTACACATTTCATTTACTTTGTTGAAAAATTTTTACATCATTTGTTTAAAATTTTATATAAATAGACAAATTAATATTTAAAAAAATTTTTTACCATTATATTGTCAAAGTAAAATAATGATTTTAGAAAAAAATTTTTTTCTTAAAATTTTTTAATTATTAATAACCGTTTTTTTCATTTATCTGACCTTTAAATTATTAATTAAGAAATCGGTTTTTTCTAAAATCATCATTTCTTATTTCAAAATAGAATTAAAAAAAACAATTTTTCAACAATATTTTCATTGTTTACTTTATAAACAATTTGTTATAAACAAAATTCTGACTTTATATAATTTTTCGTTACTTAGAAAGAATTATAAATATAGTTATGTACATAAGTAATGAAAAAATTTTTTTTCTATATTTTTTTGGCATTTTAAATATTTCACTACATCAACCTGGAAGCGGTCACCGATTTATTAACATAAATTGTTGCTTTTAAACTCGTTAGAATTGGCAAACTCTTCTCGACCAGACTACACTTGGCAGTTCAAAATGGTATAAGTAATGTACAGCACAACTCACGAAACTGCCCCTCTGAATTGTCTGCGAATGATGCAATGCGCAGATTCAATGCCCCTTGACCCTACCTTTTTCTCCCCCGCGTTCCTAAAAGCCTTTGCGACGCTTTCGTGACATAGCGGTAGAGTTTCGTGCGTTATACTGTAACATATATGCCATGATAAGTTTGACCAAAATCAATTTTATTGGTGGAGCCGTACTGTGGTCAAGTGGACTGCAGCACCAAAATAGGTTGACTGTTTTCAGTTTTCGACCGGTAAGATGATACCACACGCTCAGAATACAGACTGAAATGTAACAGCTCCCACTGTTGAATTTTGTCAAGTGAGTGAATGTTCCGGTGGTCCACTTTCCCTCTATCACCCCACTGTCCCCTCCATCGGCCTCTTTTCTATCAGATATCCTGTTCTGACCCAAGAGGCCGACAACGCGCTGATGTTTCCTCTGAAGTTGCGAGCGTCCATCGGCGGCGATCGCCACCTACTCCCTAGCATGCTTGTCTGCCACTCGAATGTGCTATATGAAAATATACATGTGCGAACGCATAGCGGCTTTCAATTCCATTGAATTTTCCATTCCACTTCATCATATACTACGCAGGGCAACTAAAATAGTTGTATATGAAACTAAATAACTGTTTTAAAGAATTTAACTGAAACATTTAATAGGTGGCAAATATATCCAATTTATTGTTTTATCCTTGTATTCTAAAATTGTAATGCACGAAACTGCATTATTATTGGTGTGGCAGTCAGGTAAAGTGTGAAAGATTCATCTGTCTTTCATTATTATGGCAGTTCATGCACGTTTCATAATGAAAACGAGTTTATTTATTGAATTGATTTCATTACACTAATGTGTAATGAAATCGAGATTTCATTGTAATACTCAAATATTTTGAAATATCTTTCATGATTACTACATTACGATACTGATCCTTTTTAAAATAACCGATATATTGATACCATGAATTACAAGTTTCGTTGGCTTTTTAACACATTTTCAAAAACACTTATAAAATTTTTTGACCATTTGTCCATTAGGGTTCCGTACTTTATAAAATGTATTCCTTACATCACTCTCGAGTTCGATTCTGAAATTGATCTTTTATAATACCTACATGTATTTTCTCGAAAACTTTATAATGTAAAGTTTCGCGACTTGAATGAATGTTAAGCTTTGACGATTTTCAAACATGAAACGAGCCAATTCTTATATAATATTCGTTTTTATTTTATAAATAGGAGTTAGTTTGGTCATCACAAAATAAAAATTGTTAAATTGTGTCATATAATTTATTGTTAAAAAAGAATTACAAAAATGTTTTGTAATTTTAAAAGTTTTATAGATATAGATTTCATTTATAATACGCAATTCTTGCAAAAACTTTTTCATTATATCATATAATTACGAAAATTTTTCGCTAAAATGGTACTAATCATTATAAAATTTAATTGTATTCACTCACTTACTCAAAAACATAATTTATATAATACTTTTTTAAATATTTCACTCGAATGGACACTTTGGAAACTAGCGCACATTTTTATACATTATCCAGTTCATAAAAGCAAAGTGATAGCAGTTTAATTTAAACTTGGTTGCAATTGAAAAATTGTTATTGTTTCGTCGGCTGCTAAAAAATTCGGGACGCGCGTAGTCCCGTTTCGCGATTCCCACTTTTAACGGTTTTCGTTACTCTAGATGTTTACGAGTCTGTCATAATGTATGTGTATAATGTTTATGTAGAATACGAAATCGTAGAAATATGATCATACACTTAACCAACTCTAGATTGAAACTGGCTGTGTGGACGCCGCACCGCCGCAACGCTCTGATTGGCCCGGGGCGGCGGCGCAGGCGGCGGCTACGGCCGTCGGCGCCCATCGATGCTGAGTGATAAAAATCATCTCGCGGAAACGTTGCACTTTAACGGATGCCGCCCTGCTTGGCAAACCGCGATCCTCACTTCCGGTCGTAAATCATGGAATATATTGTTAATCTGATACGAAAACACAATACCAGAGATGGTCAGTTTAATTAATCATTTTGTAGACACGATAATCCACAATAAACATCAAGACAATGGACGCCATTGGGACTAAAAGAAAAATATAGAGTACACGAAAAGTTAAACGATGCTATAAATAAAAAATACAGAAAGCGAAGATAACAAAAAGGGATTATACATTTCAAAAGAAAATATCATTTTACATCGTATCCGTGGCTTAGATGTCTATGGTTTCAACCAAGAACGTGAAAATAGCATCTATATCATCTTACAATAAAAAACGAAAGCAGAACGTATGACCGATAATAAGGACAATCAAACATTTCGATTAATAATTAAGCAATAGCAAACCATTTTCAAAACAGCAAGCGCTAAAAGAAAGAAAACCTTTCACATGTGCCTCCATATTGATCGTGTAAAGTCAGAAGCGGATTTTGGTAAATCCGTAGGTCTTCGGGCGCGGAACGCGTACACGCCCAAACGTCGTATATGAAAATCGAGCTGCTAATGTTGATCATGACATTCGCAGCTCGTTAGCATAACTTAGTCACGTTGTCTTCAATTTCACGTGCCGTCGAATACCGGCATTGTGTTGCGGCGATGCGCTGAGCCGCCACGATCCGAGTCTGCGAATTGTAATGAGCCGGAGCGACGCGGCGTTGAAGTTGACGACGATGTGGCTAGAGTTTTACATGCATTTTTGAACGTTACGCATGCTAATATTGCAAATGTACGAGTGAAGTCAAAACACCGTAATAAGCGTGGTATCTTGAAATCTATAAATATATTCGTAACGAACTAGTACATGTAAACAAAGTTTGTATTGATCAACAGTACCTAGTTACTTAATTCACGTTTTGATCTGAAATCCAAAGATACTGTTAACAATTTTAAAATTATACGTATCCTATTTCCGTATTATTTACTTATAAATGCTCTGAAAGATTACTGTTTTATTTAGTTGAAATGTCAATATTTGTAAACATATAAAAATTAATGCATTATGGAACCATTGCATATTTTGCTATATAAATCTTTGTCTGAGAGACTATCACAAATTCTCTAAACACAGCTCTGTTTTGAGATTACTAAATTAAGAAATACTATATATTTAAGGTTATTTTATTATTTATATGTACTTTCCCGTTTTAATATATGTAATTCTATTTCTGTTCCGGCATCATATTAAAAATTACGGTGGATCTTCTTTTATCTGTATTTAATAAAATCTATTCAATTAATTTGTTTCAAAATCATAATAGGCAGGAAGCGCCAGCTTTAAGTTTATGCGCCAAGTAATATGGGCGATGCGCTAGTGCGGGCCTAAAACAACAAAATATATATACAATAACTAATACGACATTGTTCTGTATTGAAGAAAGTTAACATGTAACTTTATGTCTTGATTTTGATATAAATCTATTGTGCGCTGACGTTTTAGATCTACAACATTATTTCAAGACAACAGGGCAATAAATTTTATCAAAAACACAATCTTCATGAATAATATCTCAACACCTGAATATCGCTGCATATTCTGTTACCGATGTCAGTTACAGCTGCAAGCGGCGAACTGAACTTTAACTAAACTTGTTGAAAACGTAGTTGCGGTCTAGTTTATCGAACAAACTACCTAACTAGTTCGGCCTCGCTGCCACTGAAAATCAAGTTTCGGAAAACCTACATTTTGCCAATGCTATCATGAGTGTTTCCTGACAAATAGCTAGAGAAATAAGATTATAATTGTTTGTTTAATTTTTGTTTTCATCAAAAGTTCCGTGACTTTAACTGACAGAAAATACAAGTATTTTGTTTAGAGAATGAATGAGCTAAATATATTACTATTGATAATAAATATATGTTAGTAGTTTTCTATTATATTATATTCATTAAAAAATAGGTACCACATTCAAAATATTTTTTTAATTATAATATGAATTATAAAATAACGACTCGCATCCTAGATCGACAAAGCCCTGTAGATAGGTATTAAATAAGAATACAAATCATTTCACAGTATTCAGATCTCAAAAACATCCTGAATTAATGCAGAGTGAACAAGTGATTTTTGTAATATTTTCCTCTAATCAAATTGATCTGGTACAGTGTTAATTTGTCTTTGTAACGAATAGAACAAACATGTGTTTATAAACAGATTACTGTCAACATCAGATAAGTGACTGTTCGTACATTTCATTTAAAATAATAAGTGTTCAACATCTAATATTTAAATTATGTGCTTAACAATCAAATACAACTGACGGTCCCGGTATGACGAGGGTTGTTGAATTTTGCAAAAAGTATATCGACGTGCTTTACAACATACCGACGGGATATGTCAACACTAATCAATGTGCAATTTGACACAAATTATTGGTTGGAAAGAAAGGAAAGACCAACCTCAGTGCTTACGTGTTTATAAGTCACCATTACGTGCTTATGTCTATCATTCGTTTCGACTTCATCCTTGAATCGCAACAACTCCTTTTCAATAAAGTTTGTTAGCAGTGCTTGTACTTTTTAAATTGCTATTTGCAAATCAAATTTTGATTAGAAAAAATTGGTTGCCTGTAAAGTCGGTATACGGGCGAAAGTTTTACGTGACAACGACTTTGAGTGGTAAAATCATTTTAATGTGAATATTCATTCGTATAGTAGGAAGAAGGATGAAATAATAGTAACAATTTAAAACATTTATTTATACAAAGAATTATATTTAAAACATTAATTTATACAAAGAATCTCGCACTGAATTTCATATTAACAAAATTTTATAATTACCTTTACACATACATACGTATTTATATACAAATATAACTACCTTCACATTATCACTACACAATCGTTTTACAATTAACTGGCAACGTGTAAACTTGTATGCAGGCGCCTAAGCGAAATAGAAGCGCAAGACATGTACCGGTGTGTATGCCTATCTCTCTCACTCTCTCTCGCTCTGTCTCTCTCTCGCTCTTAGGCGGGCTAACTGTGCTCGAGTGGAAGGGACGCGTGCCTTTCACTTTTTATGTCTGTCTCTCTCGCTCTTAGGCGGGCTAACCATGCCCGAGTGGAAGGGACGCGTGCCTCTCACTCGCTCTCATTGTGAGCGCATAACGTGAGCGGAGCGTAACGCAGTTTCTTGAAGTGTCACCCGGCAAACCAATTTATAAGACGTTGTCACGTCAATAATGTTGATGACTTGTATTACCACAAACTCTCGAACATGCAGATTATCAGTAAAATAAATTTCACAATTATATATTACTATGTTCAAATTCATATACACATTAAGTATGAAACTGAAAATTTTATTTATACATTTAACACGCTAAATTTCAGAAACTATGATTTCGTACTGAAAAAAGTGTATTATAAATCTCATTTATCTAGTAAAGTCATACAGTGTTGTAACTTATCGCTAAGAAAAATAAAACTTTTCAATAGTTGTAATTTTCAGTACTATTGTCGTAACGCAACTTACTCAAACAACTTATTCAAACGAAATTATATGTTTACTTCAAGTTGAATAGAACCACATATCTATGTTGTATACATTAATACTAAACATCACGGCTGCACATGACAACCTAAGCGCGCGTGTCTAGCTTTTCTTGTATTTGATATATGAATAGGGTTGTCAAGCTGCGTCGAAGGAAACAAGATGCACACGGTATGACGTCACCGATATACGGCATTGGCTGTTGTTGATGCGACAGCCACCTTGATACATGCTAAACACGAATGCGTATCGCGCGTGGCTGTATGTTGTGAATTTGTGATCTGCGATGTCATGGAGTGATGTGCGTGCGCTGCAGTGGAATCGTCGACACCTCCTGAAGACATAGTGTTAAATTGCGCAGCGTGTCCGTCCGCGGTGTATCGATCGGTGGAGCGGTCGCTTTAGTTTATCTTGTCGCTTTGGACTCCTTTTACATACGTCACATTCGTAAGGAAGTTTACGCAAGAGTTTTATTCCATTGCAGTGCATCCATATACGCACTTCCATATATGTTTGAGTAAATACTACACGTACTTTTAGTAATCCTTGTTTGCCTTTATACTCGTTTAAAGGGTTCTATTCTGTTAAATTTCTACCTCATGAAAATTTATATATCTTGGTAAATATTGTATTCATTAGACGGTAGTATTGAAAATGGTCCATTTAAAGTCATTATTGGTATTTTTAAAGAAGAATTTGAAGTAGCACAATTTTTATTACTTAAAAAATTAAGCAACGCAATAACAGTTCTTCAAATAGATTATTACGACTATTTCTTACGTTTTATTGAATTACATATTTCTCTTTTTATAAATGAATAGATTTTTTTTAAATTGTCTATTCCAAAGAGCGGTGATTGATATTTAATTATTCATCACGCTTACTTTTATTATGGAAAGCTATATGTATAGTTTTATTTTTTTTCCTATTTCTTTTTTTGTTTTGTTTCTCATTTTTTATTATAGCTATCAAACGTAAGATACTTTCTGTTAAGTGGGTCAATTTTTTAGTGATTGTTCTTTTTGTTGTTCCATATACCATACCATACCATACCATACTATAGCATACCATACCATACCACACACATGTTCCTGTGATCCACGTAAGTTCCGCATGGTATTTAGTTACAGAGATATCCTTGTTTAGACCTGTGAGTAGAATTGAGACAGGGCCTACTGCGGGACCAAGCATCGGACCAGGAACGAGATCGGGATTGAGACCGAGACAATATAAAAAATTACGTAAATTACCTTAAAATTATTGTACATCCATGCGGACGAAACCAAGAGCGGACGTGGAATATTAGTTAAGTACAAACAATCTGTATTTTATATAAAATGCCTCTATTATAATTAACTTAATTAGCGATCGAAAAATAAACATGTTATTCCACTGCTTAAAAAAAATAACGTCTCAATAAACTTGACTCACTTAAACTCACATTCGACTCGATACATTCCTACTAACCCACGTTCGCAAAGTAGACTATCGAGTGGTCCGTGACGTAATCGTGCATGTTCGCCGGCCGCGGGCCGCGCAGGCGCGTTACGATACCGCCGACGGATCGGGGTCGGCCGAACCGGTCGCGGCGCGCTGCGCTGTGAGCTATCGGCGCGGCCGAGGATCTGCATCGTTATGCAACTTCTATTATTCTCTAGTCTATCGCCGAGCTTGTATTCCGATATTTTGTTTGTTGTTCAATACGCCCGTTCGTGAATAATAACTTCGTAAGAAAGTGGACCGCTATCAGCGTATTTATGTCGTATTCGTGAGTACTTTCAAAATGTTCCGTAATAAATATTTTCATAATGTAATCCTATTTAGGATTACATTTTTCATCATCGGAACGCAATCGTGCGAAATAAAAAACCTTAAGAAACGATTTCGAATAAAACACTACTCGTTCACTTAAGTGCTAGTTCTAATTTAAGGTCTGAGAGAAATACTCAGGTAAATGCCTGGACAACTTAAAAGCGGATTGCGTAGCTGTTTAGATAACTAATTTAAGTTTCTATGGTCGGTGGTTAGGGTTGAAATATAGTATATAAATAAATATAATAGCATTTTACGTATTTGTACATTTCTGAATTACATCAATCGAAAATCTTTCATAAAGTTGTACCGAAAAGGTAAAGTAAGGCGACCGTTAATATTCGTGGTACAGTGGTTTGACGGCGGTCTAAGCTCACAACGCTCTTAAAATATTTAAATTCCTTGTCGTCTAAGTAATTTTTCGTTTGAAATTTTATAAGACGTTTTGAATAGTGCCCTGTCTGTACCTTCGGAATATATGATCAATTCTAATTTCTCTAATATTTGCAATGTAGGTAATAGGACGTATTCAGCGTATTGCTACCACATTTTTGGTATACCGCTTCAAAACAAGTCATGCAGTTTTTAATATGTTTTTATTAATTAGACCTGTATTAATGCGTTAGAATCTTCTAATTCAGTTTTCACCCACTTCTAGATGCCTGAAAAACTGATTTTTCCGTTATTGATGACAGTAATTTAATTAATAAAAAAATTAAAACATTTTTAATAATAAGTGAAAAGTAAAACACTGTATCGAGTCGGTCTGATGATACAGCAGAAGTGGTTATAGGTTCAACCATCTCTTATTTGCCTGTAGCTTTGAAAATTTAATATTGGTAGGAATTATTCGATAACAGGCTGATCTGATGATGCGTATTGAGCGGTTTTAACTACTTAGCTTTTAAATTTATTGAATAGAGACATCGCACAATCTCAATAAGATTAGAAGGCATAAAATAATAACTTGTACCGCGCCGCTCAAAAGTTTTCAAAGGCAGCCTGACGAACCGACCTTGTATCACATACGTCTATTCCTTCTACCGTGTCGTAATAGCAGACACTCCATCTGTTACAGTCCGGATTGTCACCTGAGCTATTGATAGGGCGCGCAGCTATGAACAATGCGGGCGGCCCAACGCGTCTTACGCAGTCGCGCCTATCCGACAACCGGCCGCGTCGGCGACCGGGCGCTCCTCCAGGGACGCACTTTCACTACGAAACAGACGCATTACGAGGGCGACGGTCCCAATAATAGATACGATAGCTATGTGTATTCTATACTGGATAGGTAATATAATGGCCTAGAACGATCCGTTCGGTCGACGTTTCGCTGTATCGAAGCCGGCGACCTTGCTGTTACATGGAAGCGCTAGAATATAAAATATTGTTTTGATGGTACGTGACCTTGAGGAAGAGGCATCGCTAGTGTAAAGTTAACATTTCTATAGATGACTAGCTCGTAGTACGTACATAATATTATAATCATCAAAAATACTAGATCATGATTTACGTGGGTTCTCTGAGAAGTTTGTTTATCGATCTCGCATTCTAACTTCAGATTTGTATTCAGCGGAAATAAAAATACAAAAGGAAAATATCAACCCCCACTACCCACATTGTTTTTGCGGCCATGTTTAATCTGCGACAGTTTGATATTTTAACGTTAACGCATTGCTCACAACAGTCATAGTCTAGCTCTAGAGGAGGTTCTATACAAATTACAAAAAGATTTTGACTTCACAACTCGTACCGGAGTCGACCGGAAGAAATATCTGAGGGTGTGTGAACGGGTTTGAAGTTCGTCCTCTGATGTGATTATCTGACGACTTGAAAGAAATTTTTCAAAGCGATCTCATCGGGCGAGCGAATCGTCGAGTGTATATACGAGTATAAAGTTGAGATAAAACTAACGGCGAAGATTTATCGCTTCAGATTTACGGTGTAGAGAACTGTTAAAATCCATTAGGACGTGAGCGGTGACACGCTGTGATTTAATAAATGAAAATCACCAATACACATAAAAAGGAAAATGAATTTAAAATCTTAAAATTGCTTGCTACTTTTCTGCGGAAAAAACTAACTCAAAGCCATCTGCATCGATCCAAGAATTTTAAGTCCATAAAGTTATTGCTATTTGCTATTTTTTTTTTCATGTCTAAATATTCATATACCTAGATATAAAAAATGCTTTTTTTGCAATTATAAACCAAGTTATTATTATTGAAGTCTTATGTATTTTTTTAATTTGTTTACATGGAAAAACATATTGTCCCGAAAAAACGAAAATATTTGCTGGCTTAAGAATTGCATAATGTTGTTTTTATTTGTGCCGAAGTAGTCATAAATCTAGTTACAAAAAAATTTTTTTTGCAATTATGTATTAAATTTATTGAAATCTTATATATTTTTGTTGCTTTCTATAGGAAAAAAATGAGTATGTCAAGGGTCACCCGGTACATTTGGAACATCAAAACTATTGTGTACTGTATTATTATAATTAGAATAAGATGAGCATGGCAGGTGTTGCGAATGAAAAGAAGACTCATGATTTTTATTGATCACATTTAGTATTATTACATTTTATTAGCTAACTCTGTAACAGTAGCGCTAGAGTTTGTTTCTCATAAACTATCCTTTGATTCTATGAAAGTTACAACTGGTCGACGATAGCTAAAATGTGAAACGTATATTTTGGATGTAATATTCACTATCACCCATTTCGGAAACATTGTCAACAATGACGAAATTTCAAATTGTTATAAAAGCTTTATCATAGAAGGAAATACACAATCAGACGCACACGGCCTAAGTCGAAACTAAACGTCTCCGAAGTGTGAGACGCTTGTTATTGCTCATGCCGACACGTTATTTCCTCTACCTGCTCTAGCGCTAGCATAGCTAGACCGAACAACGTGAGCCAAAACCAAACGTCTTCTGAATTTTAAAACACGCGTATAGATGTTTCAACATCAAAAAATTATGTCGAGGCAACAAAATTTCTATTGACTTAGAATTAATCTTTATGTAATATATCAACATAATCCTTAACAATGATATCATTAAAAGTTATCGCCACAATACTATTAATGTTATATTTCTCAAAGGTTAAATTATCTCCGTAAAACGAATTGGGATTTTGTTTATTCTAGGTCGTGACTGAGTGTTGCAACTGCGTACGTAACTGTGAAAACAAGTAAATTATCAGATTGTTTTAATGTATTTTTGAGGATTTAATATTTCATAAATTTAATATAAACAAAAAGTGTAAATTCTGAATCTTATTGTATCAAAAATTAAATTTTATTTAAATATTAGTAAAACTGTATATAAAATAGTGTTATCTTCTGATTAAAACTGTACATAAGAAAACCTAAAAACCGTTGTGGAAATTAATTTGCATATTTTAAGAATTTTATTTCGTTATTTAAAATACATAGTAAATTTTACAACCAGAAAACTATTTTAAATAATTTAATTTAATAGAAAATTTCCTTTATTAATTCTATAGAAGATTTAATATAACCTGAACTTATTGTAATAATACTTTAAGTTATTCAGGAATACTATTCAAAATGATTTGAAAACATCTAAATTTCTCACGAAATAAAATATTCGCATTAAAGTTGCTCGCTCACAAATCAAATCTGATTCATTTTTAGTGTCGATGGCGTATTCGATTATATGAAATGGTAACGAGGAAATTTAGCATAACTGCCCTTTGAAAGTACGGATTCGCTACAGTTAAGCTATTACAATATTCCACAATTGTAACTATAAATCCAGTATTTTCACATATTTCAAATAATTTCTTAAAGATTTAAGATTAAATAATACCATACAAAATACGATTTAAAATGAGCATATGAAACGTAATCATTAACACTTTTAGAGTTCAGACTCCGATAACAAACGATCCAGAATATCAGTAACTACCAAAAATACCCAAAACTTAAACCGTATGAGCCTAAAGCCCAGTGCAGTAAACCTACATCCCTCAGATGTCGTTTATTCGCTACCGATTTATGTTAAAAATGTCACACTTACGTCATAACTATACAGGTTGCATCACATGCATTCGAATCACCTTCTTGTAGATATTAACTGTAAATCAAATTGGAAAACCGTCTATCTAAAACCAACGATATATTGCTAACCCATTACAATTTGTGACTTGTATGCATCGTATGCACGATGTAAAAGTACGACACCTGTTTGTATTTAGCCCTTACAGGATTATGAAGAAATAAATGTTTTGATATCAATATCGCTCATGTACTGAAACGTAGTAAACCATTTGACGTTTGCAATTGAAATTAAGTTTATTATTAAATGGATCACTAGTAAATTTTACGCATTTGGAATTTTATAGCAAAGCTTTACCTAAAACTGAGAAATATATCTGTGATACATAGACAGATCGACGAGTAGATTGCGAAGTTTCGTTAAAGAATATTCCAGGTTTACTTTTTAGTGCTTAAAATGGACAATACTGCAAAAACTTGTTTGGTCGATCCCATAAATAATATCCTACAAAAAAATACGAACGACCGCCGTGAAGTGATAATCATTGGAATAGATTTTTTTTTTACTGATTTACTCACATTTATTTCCTGTACTGAAATGAAATCGATGCCCACGTTCATTCGGTTACACAAAAAAAATGCTAGAGCAGAGTTCCGATACTGGGTTATTATAAACAACCAGTAATAAAGCAATTTGAAGACGTATCGAAACGGTTCTTAATAGCCTGCTCTTACATCATCCACGGTAAAGTGCTCTGGTGAAGACGACGATGTACCAACCTTTCATTGACTGGTTATTTGGAACGGTTCGCTTTTTTATGAAAAATTTCTTAGTGAAAAAGCTCATGTTACATTTTATTCATTTGCTTTGGTTTGGAGCTGGTTATAGACATACCTGAGAGTTATGTACCAATCGTTGTTTTTTTTGTTTTGCACTATAACCTCATTTGAACTTACAAAATCCAGATAAAGATTACCACATCATTGAAATAACTTTTATAATATTGTAATATATATGATAATATTAATAAATTTGAGATTTAAGTGAATTTCGAATTGTGGTTTTACATAACCTTTGCATAAAAAATTCATTGATGGACAAAATTGTATTGAACTCTTTTTGCATATTTAGGTTACTCTATTTTAACTATCGTAATCTATAATTGCCGGAAATTTGGTCTTTGTATTTATTTATTTTACCGTTCATAAATTACTAAGTAGATTCCACCCATGTTCGACACGTAAAAGGGTTTTATACCATAACCGAAGGGCAAACCAGCAGGCACGTGATCAGAGAGAACATTAACACTCACAATCCCAGAGAAGTCATCAGTACTTTGCGGCCTCTTGGGACGGCATATAATATCTAATGGAAGGAGATCCCGTAAATGAAAGGCGAAAGGGGCATGGGTAGGCCGCCGGAACTCTCACTCAATGGATGAAACGAAACGTCAGAAATTGCTACTTTACGTACGTAAACTGCGAGACTGTGGTATTTCACCGGCCAACCGGCACATTTTTTGCAGCTAAAGTGGCCAGAGTATGGTTCTACCACAGCTTGTCCAACTTAAATACCGACTAACAGGGTATACAACAAGTGGGGCATTGTTTTTCGTGTCAGTCCAATTTTGATTGATATTTTATAGCGACATAGCGTTAATGTAATTGTAGTTGCAAAATCTATTTACAAGATTCAACCGATTTGTCCAATTTCATCAGAACAGATATCCCAAACTTTATTGGATTGCATTTCGTATCAATATGATATAACATCGAGCTGGCCGTTGACCCGCGGACCTGCGCGGCATCGCCAGTTGTAACCTCGCGCCGTCACCGGCGCCCTCAATGGATAGCGGATCTTATGCTTCATTAAAAATTGTATTCATACTTAATTTCGGCAATAGAATTATAATAAATTGTTTTGACCTTCGCAAGTTTTGAAAATAAAAAATAAGTATATGCTCATGTCACGCATAGATATCCCACCTGCTGACGTCTAAGACTACCAACAAAAATGTGCTAAAGTCATTCTTCAAGATCCCTTCGCGGCCTTCACGTATGCGTATATATAAATTTTGTACATATATGCGAATGCGAGAGCGTCTTTAAGTGTCAGATTATCTGTGCTCGAAACATTTCACTACAGAACCAGTTCATCAAGACTTACAGGATACTTTAAAAGCAAATGTTTTGCCGTATATTACAGTTGCCCGTTAAAGCACCGAATTTAAACGGTCTACCAAAGATAACCTTCGCCAGGGTCGCCCAATATCGGCAGTGACCGAAGAAATGCTAAAAAAGTCGAGAAAATAGTTTTAGTAGATCATCGTGTCGTGGTACGTTTTATAGCCGTATAAACAAAGATTTCGATTGGTAGTATGCATAGCATTTTACACGAACGTTTGGGTTTGAAAAATATCCGCGCGCTGGGTCTCCAGATCGCTAATCGATTTACAAAAACAAGCCAGGCTGAACATTTCTCGAGCTTCTTTGGAACCGTTGCAACAAAACCCGATAGTTTTAGACTCGATTGACAACAGTGCATGAAACCTGGCTCACCATTATGATCAAGAAACAAAATTATTGTCTATGATTTGGAAAGATCATCATCTCAACCATATGGAAATTAATGCGATTCGTTCTGCCGCAAAGATCATGGGCTTTCTTTTTAGAATTGTAAAGGGGTGGTCATGACAGAATGTCTCAACCGTGGAGCTACTGTTACGGACTCTTTGCATGCAAAACATATAAAAAAAATTCGCAACTAAATTCAAAGGAAACGGCTAGGTAAACTAGCAAAAGTTGTTTTATTTCATCAAGATAATGTCTCGGCTCATAGTACTTCGAGACGCTGGCTTTGAAATAATTGAGGATCCTCTAGATTCACCCTATTCTTTTCCGAAAGCGTGTCAGGGAACAGAATAAAATTAAAATTTAGTGTACGACCGTGATTACAATTAATCTACAACAGGTTCTAAATAAAAAACAAATAGAAAAATTCATAAAATGTACGAAATATTTAGGGTCCCTCTTTAAAAAAAAATTATTTCGTAACTTTTTCTAACGAGGAAAAATATTTGTAAAATATTGAATCATATTTAAATTAAACTAATTTTTCTTAAAAACTTGCAGTGATTGTTCTTCTCACGAATGGGTGCATAAATGTATACCCAACGTAATCCACCTAACAAATACCAGGTAGACCCTTACAATGTCACCTATGACTAACGTGGTGAGCATATTATTCTCCATTGTCACCTATGACTTGACACAATAACGCGCTCTCCTACTCGCGGAACATATGATTTAAACTGGCTGAAAATACTGAAATTAAAATTAATAGGCCAATTTATGTGTGGTAAAGCGGATGTATTAATTATCTTTTGATTTTAGAATGAAATGCCGACTGCACTACCATCTTTGATCCCGCCGGGTAAAATCATTGAATTGAAATACAAAACCATTCATGCGTTGTTTTTTTGTATGATACATTATCTCATCTCTCAAATGTGTAAAATAAGTTTGAGTAATTTTAAGTTTTAGCTGTGATCTCCATGATTTTGTATGAATTTTATATACTATTATTATTATAAGTAGAAGGTATAATTGGAAAAACGATAAGAATACTGATATCGTTATTTTCTTAATTTTTCAATGTAATTTTATGATGCATATGGTTAGTAAATATTAAGATCATATTAAAGACTGTACATGTTTGTGAGATGTTTACAAAATAACTCATAAACGTACACGTCAAGAACCTCGTACGTCGTATGCATCACATAATTATGTGCATGCAATAAATATTTTCTCCCGATCGGCAAAAACAACAGCCGGATCACAGACAAATAAGCATAAGGCTATTGCAGAACAGAAACGCGGTCTAAAATATTTGATACTCTGTCATAATGTATAAAGTTTTGTGCTCTCCGCCGTTTCGATAACCTTAACCTTTTGTAGCTCCACACTTGTCGCACGTACGTGAACCGTGCGTCGCTCGTCTCGGCATTGGTTCCGCATGTAAAACTCGTGTGCTTAGGCGGAAAAACTGCGTAATATGCCGAATAGAAAAAGAAATTTGTATGACAACGCGGACGTCACACCTAACGCGCTCTGTACAGATGGATTTCATGGCGGTTCTGTAAATCTCGGAATATCATTACACGGCTGATGCAGAATTGTGTTTTTCAATACGAGACCTTGGGAAGCGACCGCTCAGATCGTACGGCGCGCGTCGTCAATGTCAATTATTTTCTTTTTATTTCGACACGCAGACGACCCGTCTTATATTCCATTGTTAATATTCTTTTTTGTTTAATCCATACACGTGTACGAATCGTAGTCCGCGAGCTGATGCTTTTAAAACAATGCTGGTTGGTGTTGGAGTCTAGGGATGTTGATTTTTAAAGACTCCATCACAGCCCAAGTTAATGAGCTCAACGACTGCCAGTAGCGCGCAAGGTGGTTATTTAAGATGCGAAAAGTTCTATATTCTAGTTTTAATCGTTACATCTCACTGCACTGTAATATTCACGTTGTAGGAAGAGCTTTAAAACAGAAAAGGTATCGGTTGTACATACTTATTTTTAGCAGTCGATGTTTTTAGCTTTCTTTTTTGTTTTCCACTGCTAGGAAAATTAAAATAAACTCAATAACAAATACTATTGACAAACCGAATATTGCTTTATTAAAACGATTGAAAAATAGGGCGTACTAAAAAATCAAGCCTTAAATTGTTTGATAAATATATTATCAAGATATGCTTATACAACTTCCTATCCAAATATTTTATTATACAGATAGATGTATGTAACCCGAAAATTGTATTTTATAGTATACAATTCATTTATGCTAAAAAAAACAATGAGAATTTTAAATATGTATATAAACATAGTACCGCAATACATTTAATTACAAGTACATCTACAATTGAGGTATGACATACCGAAATAAATCGTTTCGAGTCAGTTTTTATTTGCCTACTCAATCGTAACATCTCCACATACATTATAAGTGAAAATTGTATTGAGTATAAAAATTGTTTAGATATTTCACGATAGCCATTGGCCAATAATTCCAGCATCAATTTATCATTTTGTAGAGAGATGGCATTTCGATTTTAACCTAAAATTAGAAAAAGAGATACAAAAATTATATTGACTTAATAATCAATCTAAAAGCGACAGTTCAATGCCTACCCTGTTATAAATCCACGTATATACTCTTAACAAAGTATGGCACTAGATTCATATGATTCACACAAAATAAGATCTGTCAGAATCTACACATATTTGCAAACACTGTGTCCACACTAATCTAAAGGCTTTATATATAAATAATAACCTCTCGTTGTGTAACTCGATTAAATATGGACGAAATTCGAATAACGAAGATAAATAAAATGAGCAATAATAATATATTTTTGCCTAAACAAAGACTACAGTTTACATAAATAACTGCCGTCATCGTTGGGTAAGCCCCCGGAGGGATCCGCTCGTTTTATCGCAGTCTGTCATTGTCCTGCCGGATACCTAGTTAGGGTCTAGATTCAAAATGGAACGCGTGCAGACAAGTACGTGCCATGAGAAGGCAAATACAAATATTTATGAATAAAGGAAATTATTTTTTCTATTTTGTTCAATATTTAACCCGGTCTGTGCCATTAGAAAGGTTATGGAATTGTGCACGAAATAATACTCGCATTTGCTGGATGAGCGATCTGATGACAGCCCGATTTTGAGAACTGATTAACAAAACGTTAAAAAATGTAAGGGTTTATTGAAGTTTCTAGGGAATATATGTTAACTACATAGCTGAAAAAAAAAACAAATGGTATCGCGAGGCAAACATATTTTTATTATAGTTATCTACCAACAAACTTCTCGTATAATACTTATCAAATATTCCTAATTAAATACAGATTAGCGCCAAAGATTAAAATTTAAATAAAAAATCTACATGAATCGATAAAATCGATAAAATCTTTCAAAACAAACTATAAAATGGCACGTTTATAGCGGGTGTCAGAATTATTAATCTGCTGAGATAGAACTTCCCATAATAATAAAGTTTCGACTAACCCTTCATGCTAGCCCAGTACAAGTTAGACCGGCGGTTTTAAGCATTCTCTAAGGCACGAGGCAAGTGTTTTGGATTATTTGAGTTTAAAACTGCAATTAGGCTCAAGTTAAGAACTCATTGGTTAATTCGCTCGAGCTCAAGAATTAAACCAGGTACCTTGTGGTTCGAAAGCAAACACTCTTCACCGCTGATCATCATCGAGAAAGTAGCACTATTTAAAATTACACCTTATTTATATCTATGAATGATATGTATATGCTGGCATTAAAAAAGAGAAGAATTTTATCACAATCTACTTTGACGTAAGAAGACACTGTAACCTGCTAAATGTCTCGGTGATTCCAACGCTAAGCAACATTTCAATGTCGCGGCGTGTTCACGCATGCGTAACAGTTTGCGTTTTTATACCGAATTGCTTAAAATTTGTTCTCAAAGAATTGTTAGAAAAAAATGTAATAAAGAAACTTTTAAAAATAAATGTTTTCAACCATATACACATACAATCATCTTTCTGAAATTTATTTGATATCAAATCTTCAACATTTGGGCCAATAGGATCCGTTTCAACACCAGGTTTTCGATGATATACCGTACCGACGACAATTCGACGGCACATAATTATAAATACTTGCATATTAGGAGGTCGTCATATAAAAACGCTCTCTGTACATTCGTCGAGCTAAGTTCGCATTTGAATCAGCCATTCCGTACATTAATATTATGTCCGCATATTCAGTGGTAGTAAATGCCGCTATTTTACCATTAAACATTTAAATAGAAATCACAGGCCAATACCACAAAATAAGTAGGACCAGTAGGTTCACTCCATTCAAAGCGCGCCAAACGTTGACGCACGTGCGCCGCCGGCCGAACAATGGATTCCCAAACCATTCTAAACGTGTCAGTTGCGAATGGTGCACGCGAGAAATAATAGCGATACTACTTTTTATTAAATCAACAACAAAATGACTGCAATTAAGCAGCGCTGTTATGATTTTGCGTATCAGGGTACCTAAATACTGTAATAGATAGTGTATTTACTTTTTCCTTACCTGTTGACATAGAAAGGTAATAATTGAATTTTTATTATATAGATATTTAAATTCTATTCTTTCAAATACTACCGTTACACCCAAATTGTGCATTCGTACAGTTGTACAATTCATTTCTATAGAATAGATAATGTAATAATGATATAATCAACGCTATACTGTTTATATTAACATAATGAATTTACAAACTTACTTTGGACGTAAGTGATGCTTATTCTTGAAAAATAGTGATCCGAGTTCGATATCTTTTATGAAGCATCTCTCATTAATATAAAATATTCTGAAAGCAATATTTTTATATAAAATACTGTTCGGGGTCGAAAGTGCTTATTTTATGATTTTTTCCAACTTCGTCCGTATATTAGCAAGTTAAAAATATTATTTAATTTTCTGATTTTTCAGACGAACATTATGCTTCAAGTGTATTTATTCAACGTGAACAGTTACATGATAAGCCCTCGCTCCATTGTCATGTATGCGAATATAATTTTAATACTGACTCTATTTTAACATTCTAAATCGAAAACAACAAAAATATTGTTCCAAAACTCCTGTAGAATGTAGAGTACTAGTGATCAGTTCGGGAATAGAATTTTAATATAATTCTATTCCCGAACTTCTAATTACATAAACTTAATTTTAATTAAAATTATAATTTATTCCAAACTTTGTACGATGTGTTTAATTAATAGAAGGTTAATTCTGCACTTCTTTAAAGTAAACTATGTAAATTCTCAAATTTTAACAGATCTCTTAATATAAAACCGTCTTTTCTATGCCTTGTACCTATTTTCTAGTGGTCTATTGTAAGAAACTTTATTTAAGAATTATAATTTATTATTCCAGAGAATACAGCGTACCTAACGATAACAATATAAAATAAAATATAATATTCTGCTACAATCGTTAAAAGTTCTTTTCTATAATGAATATGTATTGTAAGTAAAATGCCTATTTTATCCATATTGACTTATTTTTACCTCTCTGAAAATATCTTAGAACCATTATTTTTTTGATAAAGTTATTTATCTTTTAATAACGTAAAATAATATTTTACGTTAATAGATAAAACTCGTCCTAAAATATAATTCTACAAAGACAGAACCTCCAGTCCTTAGCGCTCGGCCGAGAGTAGGTAAAATCTAGCACATGCAAGAGCGGACCTTCTGAATATATTTATTTTGTACCAATACCCATAGAAAGTTCAGTAAGAAATAGTTATATGAATAATCGAAATTATAAGCAAAACAGAAGTCCAATAAAACAGTATCCAGTCGTTAGTCGAAATTAATTGTCAGGAACCGTAAACACAAAGGTACGCAAACTGCGAGCAATTAGCGACTGTGACGAACGATTGGAATGTGATTGTGCGAAAGGACGGCTTGCCAAACTATCAAGAACCGGTCATAGGCAGTTTTATTTCTCAGTAAAATTACCATAAGTCAAAGTATCACTAATGTTTTTAATTAAATAAAAGCAACACATGCTTTAATTAGTATTCATTTAAAAAAGACAATGTGATGAACTTTTAAAATAATTCGAAGAAATCTACATGAGGTGGTTGTTTAGAAAAAAACATCAAAGTTAAAAATTATTAATGAAAAAATAATTTTAGAAACCATTTTACCAGAAAAAAACAAACTGCAAGGATCAGATTGTTTTTATATTTTATGTTAAATAAAACATGCATTACAGATTGCAAAAACACAAATCATTAATGATGAAATATCTGCAATAATTTTTTCATATATCAATTTAGTTGAAGGTATCCCAAATTGACATATAAGGTCGAGAAACTTTTTTCGTATCTCAAATATAAATTCAAGAAAATTTTGCATCATAATTCATTTACTTTTAATCACAGTATATATATGCTTTATTGTTTAACAACTTGTTGCTGTTTTGTAGGTAGTGACAATTTCTTAACTGTAGAAATTTCGGAACTTCTGATCAAGAAACTGCGACAAGTAGTTCTGAGTCCTCCTCTTAATGTTAAATTAATACTACCTAAAGAATTCTAAAGAGACCGAACAGGTGAAAATCTGAGGGTGCAAGGTCACAGCTATATGGCCCATGCATTAACACTTTCCAACCAAACTCAATATTTGCTGAGTGGTTAAATATATGTATGGTCTGAGTCATCATAGTGAAAAACTACACCCTTTCTGTTGATCAATTCCGGCTGTTTTTCTACTTCTCGCTTGAGTCTCATCAGCTGTTCGCAGGAGAGATCGGAATTGATGGTTTTGCCCGGCCATAAAGCTCATAGTCAATCCCTTCTAATCCTACAATACACATAGCATCAAATTATTGAGAATCAATCCGGGTTTCGCTATAGTCTGTGGAACTGCTTCCCTTTTGACCATCATCTTTTTCGGACGTTTTTGTTTTAGATAATTCCATTTTTCATCACCCACCCGGGTCGAAAACCGAACCGTTTTAAAAAGATTGATCACTAGTGATGATTATACTTAAATATAAATGAAAAATGATGGAAAATTGTCCTGAATTTGTATATGAAATACAAAAAAACCTTTTCCCGACCTTATATATCTTCAAAAGATTCGCAATAAACAATTTTTAATAGCTGTATAAAAATACCGGCATTAGCTGCTTTATAGTTGTATATAAAAGTGTAATTTT
>BGZK01002815.1:0-41208 GCA_005406025.1 Eumeta japonica
AATTTCTCCAAAACATCGCTTTTTCTTCTCAAAAAATATACCCAAATCTTCCTTGACTTATCATCAATAAATGTTAAAAAATATTTCGAGCCGCCAAGAGAATCTACGTTCATGGGACCACATAAATCCGAATGAATTACTTCGAGAACTTCACCAGATTTTCTTTCAGCTTTCTGTGGAAATTTTGCTGCATGAATTTTGCCAACCATACATGTTTTACACTGCTCTTGGATGTCTCTACTCAAATTCAAACCATTCACCATTCCTTTATTTACCAAATCGTTTAAACTTTGATAATTAAGATGCCCAAATCTTCTGTGCCACATTTGATTAATATTCTTCACAGAATTCAACTCCTCATTTACCTTCTCTGCTTCAAACATAAATAAATTATTTTCTTGTTTTGCATGAATCAGTAAACTCCCATCTTTATCATTTATAAATGCACCCTTTCGATTAAACTTTACTGCCCCTCCGTACTGTATAATTTTACCTACAGAGAGAAAATTACCTTGCAGCTCCGGTGAATATAACACATCCTTCAATGTTATGTTGTGCCCATTAATTCTTACTATAACAACACCTTTCCCCTTTGCACATAAGGACTTCTTGTTAGGCAAAGATATAACATCATTGTTATCTTGAATTGTTGAAAAACTATCACGCTCACAGCACATGTGGCTAGTAGCTCCACTGTCAATGCACCAAGCCGATGGCTTTCTGACTCCTCTGTTCGCTGCTGCAACTAATGAAAATGATTTGCTTTCGCCTTTCGCTGTACATCTATTCGCATAATGGCCCTTTCTTCCACAAATGAAGCAGTTCCCCTTCGTATACTTCACATTAGATTTGTTTCTTACATCTTTTTGTTTGTTGAAATTTTCATTCTTAAATGCACGAAATGCTTGCTGCTTATTCGAATCTTCAGACTCTTGATTATTTCTTCTTGAAGCTTCTTCTAAGAGTTTCACCTTAATTACCGATAGTGATGGCAATGTATCTCTTGTCTCAATTATCATTACGAAATTTTCGTAATCCTTTGGTAAACTCGAAAGCAGGATTATTGCAAGCAATTCGTCTTGTATTTGTATACCAGCTTCATTCAATTTCTCCACTATATTTGAAAAACTATTTAGAAACTCCACCATACTCGTACTTTCTTTCATATTCAGGTTCAAAAGCTGTTTAAACAAATTAACTTTCTGAATAGGACCACTTCGTTTATATATTTCAGTTAATTTCAACCAGGCTTCATTAGAAGTTGCACAATTTTTAACATAATTTATTTGAGTCGATTTTATGCTCAATATGATTGTTGCCAAAGCCTTTCTATCATTCGTGTCCCATTCGAGCTTTCTATCAGCATCCCATGTTTCAATCTTCTTCTCTTCTCCACTTACATAATTCCAATAGCCACAATGTATTAGAACACTCTTGACTTGAACACTCCAGGTTTCAAAATTTTTCTCGTCAAGCTTCTCAATTTGATAAAGAGATGATGCTGCCATTTTTGCGATTCGCTTCCTTGTACTATATATTGTTTACCTCACGACTTTTATAATCCTTCACCCAAACGCCCTGGGCCCATAACCTCTTGGAAATGTATGTTGGTGTTAGAAATAATAAAGCCGCTGAGTTTCAATATAAAACTATTTATTTTACAAATAATAGAAATAACAACTTGTAGGTTCAGGTATTTTAAACGAATGAAAAATATTGACAAATAAAAATGTATTCATAAAATATTTTTCATGACCAACTTAGAATAATATTCATGTTGAACGAAAGTATTTTCTCCAAACAAGTTTATTTTTCAACACCTTTATGATACCTAATAGGTGGGATATCTGAAATAATCTTGGGAATCGAGAAAAACGCACTTTAAAAACTCAATTTTTTTTTTAATTTTTCCAAATTTCTGGAGGAGATAAGTGGGTTTTTTGGGAAAACGGTAAATTCTTCCAAGTACAGACCATGTGGAAATGGAAGTCCAAAGGGTCCTTTATGATACCTAATAGGTGGGATATCTGAAATAATCTTGGGAATCGAGAAAAACGCACTTTAAAAACTCAATTTTTTTTTTAATTTTTCCAAATTTCTGGAGGAGATAAGTGGGTTTTTTGGGAAAACGGTAAATTCTTCCAAGTACAGACCATGTGGAAATGGAAGTCCAAAGGGTCCTTTATGATACCTAATAGGTGGGATATCTGAAATAATCTTGGGAATCGAGAAAACACACTTTAAAACTCAATTTTTTTTGAATTTTTCCAATTTCTGGAGGAGATAAGTGGGTTTTGGGAAAACGGTAAAATCTTCCAAGTACAGACCATGTGGAAATGGAAGTCCAAAGGGTCCTTTATGATACCTAATAGGTGGGATATCTGAAATAATCTTGGGAATCGAGAAAAACGCACTTTAAAACTCAATTTTTTTTGAATTTTCCAAATTTCTGGAGGAGATAAGTGGGTTTTGGGAAAACGGTAAATTCTTCCAAGTACAGACCATGTGGAAATGGAAGTCCAAAGGGTCCTTTATGATACCTAATAGGTGGGATATCTGAAATAATCTTGGGAATCGAGAAAAACGCACTTTAAAACTCAATTTTTTTTTGAATTTTCCAAATTTCTGGAGGAGATAAGTGGGTTTTTGGGAAAACGGTAAATTCTTCCAAGTACAGACCATGTGGAAATGGAAGTCCAAGGGTCCTTTATGATACCTAATAGGTGGGATATCTGAAATAATCTTGGGAATCGAGAAAAACGCACTTTAAAACTCAATTTTTTTTTTTTTTTTTCCAAATTTCTGGAGGAGATAAGTGGGTTTTGGGAAAACGGTAAATTCTTCCAAGTACAGACCATGTGGAAATGGAAGTCCAAAGGGTCCTTTATGATACCTAATAGGTGGGATATCTGAAATAATCTTGGGAATCGAGAAAACGCACTTTAAAACTCAATTTTTTTGAATTTTTCCAAATTTCTGGAGGAGATAAGTGGGTTTTGGGAAAACGGTAAATTCTTCCAAGTACAGACCATGTGGAAATGGAAGTCCAAAGGGTCCTTTATGATACCTAATAGGTGGGATATCTGAAATAATCTTGGGAATCGAGAAAACGCACTTTAAAACTCAATTTTTTTTTTGAATTTTTCCAATTTCTGGAGATAAGTGGGTTTTTGGAAAACGGTAAATTCTTCCAAGTACAGACCATGTGGAAATGGAAGTCCAAAGGGTCCTTTATGATACCTAATAGGTGGGATATCTGAAATAATCTTGGGAATCGAGAAAAACGCACTTTAAAAACTCAATTTTTTTTTTTTTTGAATTTTTCCAAATTTCTGGAGGAGATAAGTGGGTTTTGGGAAAACGGTAAATTCTTCCAAGTACAGACCATGTGGAAATGGAAGTCCAAAGGGTCCTTTATGATACCTAATAGGTGGGATATCTGAAATAATCTTGGGAATCGAGAAAAACACTTTAAAAACTCAATTTTTTTTTGAATTTTTCCAAATTTCTGGAGGAGATAAGTGGGTTTTGGGAAAACGGTAAATTCTTCCAAGTAGACCATGTGGAAATGGAAGTCCAAAGGGTCCTTTATGATACCTAATAGGTGGGATATCTGAAATAATCTTGGGAATCGAGAAAAGCACTTTAAAACTCAATTTTTTTTTTTAATTTTCCAAATTTCTGGAGAGATAAGTGGGTTTTGGGAAAACGGTAAATCTTCCAAGTACAGACCATGTGGAAATGGAAGTCCAAAGGGTCCTTTATGATACCTAATAGGTGGGATATCTGAAATAATCTTGGGAATCGAGAAAAAACACTTTAAAACTCAATTTTTTTTGAATTTTCCAAATTTCTGGAGGAGATAAGTGGGTTTTGGGAAAACGGTAAATTCTTCCAAGTACAGACCATGTGGAAATGGAAGTCCAAAGGGTCCTTTATGATACCTAATAGGTGGGATATCTGAAATAATCTTGGGAATCGAGAAAAACGCACTTTAAAACTCAATTTTTTTTTTGAATTTTCCAAATTTCTGGAGGAGATAAGTGGGTTTTGGGAAAACGGTAAATTCTTCCAAGTACAGACCATGTGGAAATGGAAGTCCAAAGGGTCCTTTATGATACCTAATAGGTGGGATATCTGAAATAATCTTGGGAATCGAGAAAAACGCACTTTAAAACTCAATTTTTTTTTGAATTTTTCCAAATTTCTGGAGGAGATAAGTTGGGTTTTTTGGGAAAACGGTAAATTCTTCCAAGTACAGACCATGTGGAAATGGAAGTCCAAAGGGTCCTTTATGATACCTAATAGGTGGGATATCTGAAATAATCTTGGGAATCGAGAAAAACGCACTTTAAAAACTCAATTTTTTTTTGAATTTTTCAAAATTTCTGGAGGAGATAAGTGGGTTTTTTGGGAAAACGGTAAATTCTTCCAAGTACAGACCATGTGGAAATGGAAGTCCAAAGGGTCCTTTATGATACCTAATAGGTGGGATATCTGAAATAATCTTGGGAATCGAGAAAAACGCACTTTAAAAACTCAATTTTTTTTTTTTAATTTTTCAAATTTCTGGAGGAGATAAGTGGGTTTTTTGGGAAAACGGTAAATTCTTCCAAGTACAGACCATGTGAAATGGAAGTCCAAAGGGTCCTTTATGATACCTAATAGGTGGGATATCTGAAATAATCTTGGGAATCGAGAAAACGCACTTTAAAACTCAATTTTTTTTTGAATTTTTCCAAATTTCTGGAGGAGATAAGTGGGTTTTTTGGGAAAACGGTAAATTCTTCCAAGTACAGACCATGTGGAAATGGAAGTCCAAAGGGTCCTTTATGATACCTAATAGGTGGGATATCTGAAATAATCTTGGGAATCGAGAAAAACGCACTTTAAAAACTCAATTTTTTTTTTTGAATTTTTCCAAATTTCTGGAGGAGATAAGTGGGTTTTTTGGGAAAACGGTAAATTCTTCCAAGTACAGACCATGTGGAAATGGAAGTTCAAAGGGTCCTTTATGATACCTAATAGGTGGGATATCTGAAATAATCTTGGGAATCGAGAAAAACGCACTTTAAAACTCAATTTTTTTTTTGAATTTTTCCAAATTTCTGGAGGAGATAAGTGGGTTTTTTGGGAAAACGGTAAATTCTTCCAAGTACAGACCATGTGGAAATGGAAGTCCAAAGGGTCCTTTATGATACCTAATAGGTGGGATATCTGAAATAATCTTGGGAATCGAGAAAAGCACTTTAAAACTCAATTTTTTTTTTTAATTTTTCCAAATTTCTGGAGGAGATAAGTGGGTTTTTTGGGAAAACGGTAAATTCTTCCAAGTACAGACCATGTGGAAATGGAAGTCCAAAGGGTCCTTTATGATACCTAATAGGTGGGATATCTGAAATAATCTTGGGAATCGAGAAAACGCACTTTAAAAACTCAATTTTTTTTTTGAATTTTCCAAATTTCTGGAGGAGATAAGTGGGTTTTGGGAAAACGGTAAATTCTTCCAAGTACAGACCATGTGGAAATGGAAGTCCAAAGGGTCCTTTATGATACCTAATAGGTGGGATATCTGAAATAATCTTGGGAATCGAGAAAAACACTTTAAAAACTCAATTTTTTTAATTTTCCAAATTTCTGGAGGAGATAAGTGGGTTTTGGGAAAAGGTAAATTCTTCAAGTACAGACCATGTGGAAATGGAAGTCCAAAGGGTCCTTTATGATACCTAATAGGTGGGATATCTGAAATAATCTTGGGAATCGAGAAAAACGCTTTAAAAACTCAATTTTTTTTTAATTTTTCCAAATTTCTGGAGGAGATAAGTGGGTTTTGGGAAAACGGTAAATTCTTCCAAGTACAGACCATGTGGAAATGGAAGTCCAAAGGGTCCTTTATGATACCTAATAGGTGGGATATCTGAAATAATCTTGGGAATCGAGAAAACGCACTTTAAAACTCAATTTTTTTTTTAATTTTTCCAAATTTCTGGAGGAGATAAGTGGGTTTTGGGAAAACGGTAAATTCTTCCAAGTACAGACCATGTGGAAATGGAAGTCCAAAGGGTCCTTTATGATACCTAATAGGTGGGATATCTGAAATAATCTTGGGAATCGAGAAAACGCACTTTAAAAACTCAATTTTTTGAATTTTTCCAAATTTCTGGAGATAAGTGGGTTTTTGGGAAAACGGTAAATTCTTCAAGTACAGACCATGTGGAAATGGAAGTCCAAAGGGTCCTTTATGATACCTAATAGGTGGGATATCTGAAATAATCTTGGGAATCGAGAAAAAACACTTTAAAAACTCAATTTTTTTTTTTTTAATTTTCCAAATTTCTGGAGGAGATAAGTGGGTTTTTTGGGAAAACGGTAAATTCTTCCAAGTACAGACCATGTGGAAATGGAAGTCCAAAGGGTCCTTTATGATACCTAATAGGTGGGATATCTGAAATAATCTTGGGAATCGAGAAAAACGCACTTTAAAAACTCAATTTTTTTTTTTGAATTTTTCCAAATTTCTGGAGGAGATAAGTGGGTTTTTTGGGAAAACGGTAAATTCTTCCAAGTACAGACCATGTGGAAATGGAAGTCCAAAGGGTCCTTTATGATACCTAATAGGTGGGATATCTGAAATAATCTTGGGAATCGAGAAAAACGCACTTTAAAAACTCAATTTTTTTTTGAATTTTTCCAAATTTCTGGAGGAGATAAGTGGGTTTTTTGGGAAAACGGTAAATTCTTCCAAGTACAGACCATGTGGAAATGGAAGTCCAAAGGGTCCTTTATGATACCTAATAGGTGGGATATCTGAAATAATCTTGGGAATCGAGAAAAACGCACTTTAAAAACTCAATTTTTTTTTGAATTTTTCCAAATTTCTGGAGGAGATAAGTGGGTTTTTTGGGAAAACGGTAAATTCTTCCAAGTACAGACCATGTGGAAATGGAAGTCCAAAGGGTCCTTTATGATACCTAATAGGTGGGATATCTGAAATAATCTTGGGAATCGAGAAAAACGCACTTTTAAAACTCAATTTTTTTGAATTTTTCCAAATTTCTGGAGGAGATAAGTGGGTTTTGGGAAAACGGTAAATTCTTCCAAGTACAGACCATGTGGAAATGGAAGTCCAAAGGGTCCTTTATGATACCTAATAGGTGGGATATCTGAAATAATCTTGGGAATCGAGAAAAACACTTTAAAAACTCAATTTTTTTTGAATTTTTCCAAATTTCTGGAGGAGATAAGTGGGTTTTTGGGAAAACGGTAAATTCTTCAAGTACAGACCATGTGGAAATGGAAGTCCAAAGGGTCCTTTATGATACCTAATAGGTGGGATATCTGAAATAATCTTGGGAATCGAGAAAAACGCACTTTAAAACTCAATTTTTTTTTGAATTTTCCAAATTTCTGGAGGAGATAAGTGGGTTTTGGGAAAACGGTAATTCTTCCAAGTACAGACCATGTGGAAATGGAAGTCCAAAGGGTCCTTTATGATACCTAATAGGTGGGATATCTGAAATAATCTTGGGAATCGAGAAAAACGCACTTTAAAAACTCAATTTTTTTTTTTAATTTTTCCAAATTTCTGGAGGAGATAATGTTGCAAGGATTTGTCTTCACCACACAGTCAATAAAACACATCCACTTCGTTTGATAGTTTATTTACATATAAACCCATGCTAGTAACTTAAGTCTAGGTATATTTTGTATAATGATGCTAATAAAGTTATGAGTACCAACTGTTAAAATTCATACACCACAGTGTTGTATTTATATCATATGCAGTCGTGTTGCCATTCTCAATTCAAAATATATTTTTCAACCTCCTCCTCAACTTACGAGTGCAAGTTTAAACAAACAAATAAAATAATAAATTAATAAATGATAATAAAAAATCGTCTAACCTCTTCACTTCAATTAATTTGTTGACAGTCCAATGTTTGATTTTTGTCAAGTTTTTCGTCAGAACGTCAGCTATCATTTCATTCGTAGGCATGTACTTTACCTCTAACAAATTTTCCCTAACGTCCCTCAAAAGTTGTATTTGATATCTATGTGTTCGTCCTTGAATGATAGGTATGATTCTTAGCCAAATTTTGTGCTCCTAAATTGTCTCCATAAAAATAACTATAGGACCATGTCATGAGTCAAACCTATTTCCTTTAAAAGTCTCCTTAAATATATTGCTTCCTTGGCCAGTTGACAATGCCACATATTCAGCCTCTGTTAAGCTAACGCAACCGTTTGCTGTTTACGTGACTCCCAAGAAAATACACTACCAGCCATAAAAATGCAAAACCAGAATATGACTTTCTATCAATGTGTCGCTTCCCAGTCTGAATCGACATAGCCTACAACTTCTTGTCCTGTCCTTTTATATGTGATCTTAAAATTTTTCGTTGCAGACAAATATCTTAAAACATGATTCACACCAGTTAAATGTTCCTTGTGTGGGTTTTATTGTATTGAGCCAATTTCGTAACTGAGTGTAAAATGTCTGGTCTTGTGGACAATGCCAAATACATAAGCGATCCAATAATTGCTTGATACTTAACCTCGTCCACCTTTATACATGTTTCCCTTTCACACTTTCCTTGAAAACTACATCTAACGGTGTGCTTACTTTCCTACATTCCTCCATATTATTCTCACAAACAAATCCTCGATATAATTTCTCTGGCTTATGGAAATATTCCTAATTCCCCATCTCTTTCAATTTCTATACCTAAGAATAAACTCAGTTTCCCCTTATCAACACAATTAAAATGCTCAAATATTCCCTGCTTTACCATCAATATGGCCTCCCTACATTGAGATGCAATTATTATATCGTCGACATACACAGCGATAAACATTATATTGCCTTTCTCTTCGTCTATACAGACATCTTTCACTTTCTAGCGAATTAAAACTCATTGATCGTAAAACCTCGTCAAGTTTCGTGTTCACTCTCTCCCCTGCCTGTTTGGGTCCATAAATCGCTTTCTCTAACCTCAATACACGTTTAGGATACTCTTTGTCGACAAAACATTCTGGTTGCTGCATATACACAACATCATGCAAATCGCTATTCAAATATGCAGAACATACATCCAGTTGTTCTAAATACATATTTTTCTCTACTGCTAATGCCAAAGTAAACGTATATTTGAATACCTAATTACTGGAAAAGTCTCCTTGTAATCTATCCCATACTTTTGCACACACCCCTGCAACAAGTCTAGCTTTAAATTGTCTACACTACCATTTTGTCCCTTTAACACTAAATACCCACTTCGAACCTATCGTTCTCTTCCCCTTAGGCAAATCAACCAATGTCCATGTCTCATTCTTGATTAATGAGTCATATTCTACCTGCATGGCATCACGCCAGTTATCTCTGTTCTCACCATTTAACGCTGTTTCTACTGTGACTGGAATATCTACGTCTCTTTTCTCCCTTAGCGTGTTGAGCGTGTTGTATACCTTCTTCGGTCTCCCTCGTTTACCAGTCCGCACAATTTTCGGCCGCCACGTGATATCTTTTTCTCTCTCCTCCTCGCTTTGCTTCTCTTATAACACTCTCATCTACATGTGATACTCGCCGCTACTACTCTCATCTTCTCCGCTCTCTTCACATAAAGGCTCTTTGATTGAATTATTTTCTGCATGTATGTCATCGACAATCTTCGCTTACGTCCACCTTGTTGTTATTGTTGTTGTGTTCATCAAAATAGACATCTCTCTTTTCACAACAATACGCAAATCTGCATCGTACAAGCGGTATGCCTTTGAAGTGAGAGAATAGCCAACCATTTTATACATTTTCCTTTTGGTTGGAACTTCTTGTATTGCGTTTTATCTAACGCCACCGCCGTAGGCAAAACACTTTAAAATGATTTACACAAGGTTTGCGCCCTGTAAATACTTCAAATGGGGTAGCATCTTTAATTAAACATGTTGGAATCTATTTCTAATATATACTGCTGTTGAAACTGCTTCTGCCCAAAGATTTTCATTCAAACCACTGTTCGACAACATACTTGAGCCATTTCAATAATTGTTCGGTTAGCGCGTTCAGCTACGCCATTCTGTTGGGGCGTGTATGGAACAGAAAATTGCCTTTTATTCCGCATTTATTTAAATGTTCGTCAAACTTTTATTGGCGAACTCACCACCGTTGTCACTTCGTAAACATTTTATTTTTCTGTCTGTTTGACGTTCCACCATATTCTGAAATAATATAAATTTATCAGCCTCATCCTTCGATTTCAAAATACAAAAATACGCCTTGAAGTCAATGAAGGTTATGAAGTAACGAGAGCCACCAAGAGACAAAGTACTAAATGGTCCACACACATCTGTATGAATTAAGTCAAGATATTTTTTGATTTTATTTCATTGCTTCTTTTAAACGGCTGTACGTGAATTTTCGCTTTCATGCAAGTCAAACAAGCTTCATTTCTTTTGAAGCATATCTTCTCAGACCGAGAACCATTTCTTTTTGTTGTAATTTTCGGAATCACCATAATTGAGGTGGTACAAATCTGTTGTGCCATATCATACTGTCACTGTCTTTGGCTTGAAACAGTTGGTACAGTTTCTATTTTCAAACACAAACAAGTTGTTTTTCTTTCGCGCACAAGATGATTTCGTTATTTATATCTATAAATACTGCCTTTTTGTTTTCAAATATTACACGAATTCCTCTCTCAACTGCTCTGCTTACAGATACAAATTGCCAGTCAAATTTGGTACATACAAAACATTTCGCAGTAACAACTCTCCAACATTTTGTTAATACTCACATCACCCATTCCCTCTGGTAAATATACTTATCGCCAGCAAGTGTAATTTTTCTCTATGCTCTTTCAGTGTTGTAAAACTTAATCTGTCACCGGACATATGCGCGGTTGCGCCGCTGTCGATACACCAGATATTGCCTTCAAGTGCGTTTGATTCTGCTGCGGCCAATACAGTAAACTGCGACTGTACATTTTCCTTTCTTTCGTACTTTTTTCTTGAATAACAGCTAGCAGCAAAATGCCTGGCTTACGTAAAACAGACTGTACTTTTTTTCGGCTTTGATGATCGTTTCTCTTTCCATTGTCTGATTTCTTAAATCGCTCGTATTTCGAATTTTGCTTGGCTGTAAAAGCGATTTGTTGTCTTTCTCCCTCCTTCTGTAGTTTTCTATCAGCTTCCTCTAACAATTTTACTTTCAAATTCTGAATTGTAGGCAAAATATCTCTTGTTTCCATTGCAACAACAAATTGTTCATATTGCGCTGGGCAAACTGGAAACAAAATTTGGCTCGATGCCCACTTCAGCTAGTTTATCCACTATTTCAAACTTCTTAAATGTTCCGACATACTTCCGTCTTCACTCATCTTTTATTTAAAAGCTGTTTGTAAAGGTACACCTTTTGACCAGACCACTTGGACGAAATACTTCTTTTAGTGTATTCCATGCCTCCGAGGAAGTTTGCAGCTCTTTATGTGGCTCAATTGTGCTACATTTATGCAAAGCGTGATTAGTAGCCAACGCCTTTTGGTCCCTTTCAGGCCACTTTTCCCTTGCCTTACTTTCCTCTTCATCATCTGCCGTTTCTTTTCCACTGACGATATTCCAGTAACCGGAATGGACAAACACACTCTTCATATGAATACTCAGGCATCATAATTACTATCACTTATTTATCAATTTGATATAGGCTCATATTAAATGTCTTTTCTTGTTCTTTCTTGTTTTCTTTTCTTCACTTTATGCCTGGGCCCATAACCTCTGTTGGGAAATTTGTCTTCACCACGCGCAGTCAATGAAACACATCCACTTCGTTTGATAGTTTATTTACATATAAAACCTTACATGCTAGTAACAGTCTAAAAGTATATTTTATTTTATAAATGATGCTAATAAAGTTATGAGTACCAACTATTAAAATTCATACACCACAGTGTTGTATTTATATCATATGCAGTCGTGTTGCCATTCTCAATTCAAAATTATATTTTCAACAGATAAGTGGGTTTTTGGGAAAGGTAAATTCTTCCAAGTACAGACCATGTGGAAATGGAAGTCCAAAGGGTCCTTTATGATACCTAATAGGTGGGATATCTGAAATAATCTTGGGAATCGAGAAAACGCACTTTAAAAACTCAATTTTTTTTTTGAATTTTCCAAATTTCTGGAGGAGATAAGTGGGTTTTGGGAAAACGGTAAATTCTTCCAAGTACAGACCATGTGGAAATGGAAGTCCAAAGGGTCCTTTATGATACCTAATAGGTGGGATATCTGAAATAATCTTGGGAATCGAGAAAAACGCACTTTAAAAACTCAATTTTTTTTTTAATTTTCCAAATTTCTGGAGATAAAGTGGGTTTTGGGAAAACGGTAAATTCTTCCAAGTACAGACCATGTGGAAATGGAAGTCCAAAGGGTCCTTTATGATACCTAATAGGTGGGATATCTGAAATAATCTTGGGAATCGAGAAAAACGCACTTTAAAACTCAATTTTTTTTTAATTTTTCCAAATTTCTGGAGGAGATAAGTGGGTTTTGGGAAAACGGTAAATTCTTCCAAGTACAGACCATGTGGAAATGGAAGTCCAAAGGGTCCTTTATGATACCTAATAGGTGGGATATCTGAAATAATCTTGGGAATCGAGAAAAAGCACTTTAAAACTCAATTTTTTTTAATTTTCCAAATTTCTGGAGGAGATAAGTGGGTTTTGGGGAAAACGGTAAATTCTTCAAGTACAGACCATGTGGAAATGGAAGTCCAAAGGGTCCTTTATGATACCTAATAGGTGGGATATCTGAAATAATCTTGGGAATCGAGAAAAACGCACTTTAAAAACTCAATTTTTTTTTTGAATTTTCCAAATTTCTGGAGGAGATAAGTGGGTTTTGGGAAAAGGTAAATTCTTCCAAGTACAGACCATGTGGAAATGGAAGTCCAAAGGGTCCTTTATGATACCTAATAGGTGGGATATCTGAAATAATCTTGGGAATCGAGAAAAACGCACTTTAAAAACTCAATTTTTTTTGAATTTTTCCAAATTTCTGGAGGAGATAAGTGGGTTTTGGGAAAACGGTAAATTCTTCCAAGTACAGACCATGTGGAAATGGAAGTCCAAAGGGTCCTTTATGATACCTAATAGGTGGGATATCTGAAATAATCTTGGGAATCGAGAAAACGCACTTTAAAAACTCAATTTTTTTTTTAATTTTTCCAAATTTCTGGAGGAGAGATAGTGGGTTTTTGGGAAAACGGTAAATTCTTCCAAGTACAGACCATGTGGAAATGGAAGTCCAAAGGGTCCTTTATGATACCTAATAGGTGGGATATCTGAAATAATCTTGGGAATCGAGAAAACACTTTAAAAACTCAATTTTTTTTTTTTCCAAATTTCTGGAGGAGATAAGTGGGTTTTGGGAAAACGGTAAATTCTTCCAAGTACAGACCATGTGGAAATGGAAGTCCAAGGGTCCTTTATGATACCTAATAGGTGGGATATCTGAAATAATCTTGGGAATCGAGAAAAACGCACTTTAAAAACTCAATTTTTTTTTGAATTTTTCCAAATTTCTGGAGGAGAGATAAGTGGGTTTTGGGAAAAACGGTAAATTCTTCAAGTACAGACCATGTGGAAATGGAAGTCCAAAGGGTCCTTTATGATACCTAATAGGTGGGATATCTGAAATAATCTTGGGAATCGAGAAAAACACTTTAAAAACTCAATTTTTTTTGAATTTTTCCAAATTTCTGGAGGAGATAAGTGGGTTTTGGGAAAACAGTAAATTCTTCAAGTACAGACCATGTGGAAATGGAAGTCCAAAGGGTCCTTTATGATACCTAATAGGTGGGATATCTGAAATAATCTTGGGAATCGAGAAAAACACTTTAAAAACTCAATTTTTTTTGAATTTTCCAAATTTCTGGAGGAGATAAGTGGGTTTTGGGAAAACGGTAAATTCTTCCAAGTACAGACCATGTGGAAATGGAAGTCCAAAGGGTCCTTTATGATACCTAATAGGTGGGATATCTGAAATAATCTTGGGAATCGAGAAAAACACTTTAAAAACTCAATTTTTTTTTGAATTTTTCCAAATTTCTGGAGATAAGTGGGTTTTGGGAAAACGGTAAATTCTTCCAAGTACAGACCATGTGGAAATGGAAGTCCAAAGGGTCCTTTATGATACCTAATAGGTGGGATATCTGAAATAATCTTGGGAATCGAGAAAAAACACTTTAAAACTCAATTTTTTTTGAATTTTTCCAAATTTCTGGAGGATAAGTGGGTTTTGGGAAAACGGTAAATTCTTCCAAGTACAGACCATGTGGAAATGGAAGTCCAAAGGGTCCTTTATGATACCTAATAGGTGGGATATCTGAAATAATCTTGGGAATCGAGAAAACGCACTTTAAAACTCAATTTTTTTTTTGAATTTTTCCAAATTTCTGGAGGAGATAAGTGGGTTTTTTGGGAAAACGGTAAATTCTTCCAAGTACAGACCATGTGGAAATGGAAGTCCAAAGGGTCCTTTATGATACCTAATAGGTGGGATATCTGAAATAATCTTGGGAATCGAGAAAAACGCACTTTAAAAACTCAATTTTTTTTAATTTTTCCAAATTTCTGGAGGAGATAAGTGGGTTTTTTGGGAAAACGGTAAATTCTTCCAAGTACAGACCATGTGGAAATGGAAGTCCAAAGGGTCCTTTATGATACCTAATAGGTGGGATATCTGAAATAATCTTGGGAATCGAGAAAAACGCACTTTAAAAACTCAATTTTTTTTGAATTTTTCCAAATTTCTGGAGAGAGAAGTGGGTTTTGGGAAAACGGTAAATTCTTCCAAGTACAGACCATGTGGAAATGGAAGTCCAAAGGGTCCTTTATGATACCTAATAGGTGGGATATCTGAAATAATCTTGGGAATCGAGAAAACGCACTTTAAAAACTCAATTTTTTTTTAATTTTTCCAAATTTCTGGAGGAGATAAGTGGGTTTTGGGAAAACGGTAAATTCTTCCAAGTACAGACCATGTGGAAATGGAAGTCCAAAGGGTCCTTTATGATATACCTAATAGGTGGGATATCTGAAATAATCTTGGGAATCGAGAAAACGCACTTTAAAAACTCAATTTTTTTTTTGAATTTTTCCAAATTTCTGGAGGAGATAAGTGGGTTTTTTGGGAAAACGGTAAATTCTTCCAAGTACAGACCATGTGGAAATGGAAGTCCAAAGGGTCCTTTATGATACCTAATAGGTGGGATATCTGAAATAATCTTGGGAATCGAGAAAAACGCACTTTAAAAACTCAATTTTTTTTTAATTTTCCAAATTTCTGGAGAGATAAGTGGGTTTTGGGAAAACGGTAAATTCTTCCAAGTACAGACCATGTGGAAATGGAAGTCCAAAGGGTCCTTTATGATACCTAATAGGTGGGATATCTGAAATAATCTTGGGAATCGAGAAAAACACTTTAAAACTCAATTTTTTTTTTAATTTTTCCAAATTTCTGGAGGAGATAAGTGGGTTTTTTGGGAAAACGGTAAATTCTTCCAAGTACAGACCATGTGGAAATGGAAGTCCAAAGGGTCCTTTATGATACCTAATAGGTGGGATATCTGAAATAATCTTGGGAATCGAGAAAAACACTTTAAAACTCAATTTTTTTTTTTTAATTTTCCAAATTTCTGGAGATAAGTGGGTTTTGGGAAAACGGTAAATTCTTCCAAGTACAGACCATGTGGAAATGGAAGTCCAAAGGGTCCTTTATGATACCTAATAGGTGGGATATCTGAAATAATCTTGGGAATCGAGAAAAACACTTTAAAAACTCAATTTTTTTTTGAATTTTTCCAAATTTCTGGAGGAGATAAGTGGGTTTTTTGGGAAAACGGTAAATTCTTCCAAGTACAGACCATGTGGAAATGGAAGTCCAAAGGGTCCTTTATGATACCTAATAGGTGGGATATCTGAAATAATCTTGGGAATCGAGAAAAACGCACTTTAAAAACTCAATTTTTTTTTGAATTTTTCCAAATTTCTGGAGGAGATAAGTGGGTTTTTTGGGAAAACAAGTAAATTCTTCCAAGTACAGACCATGTGGAAATGGAAGTCCAAAGGGTCCTTTATGATACCTAATAGGTGGGATATCTGAAATAATCTTGGGAATCGAGAAAAACGCACTTTAAAAACTCAATTTTTTTTTAATTTTTCCAAATTTCTGGAGGAGATAAGTGGGTTTTGGGAAAACGGTAAATTCTTCCAAGTACAGACCATGTGGAAATGGAAGTCCAAGGGTCCTTTATGATACCTAATAGGTGGGATATCTGAAATAATCTTGGGAATCGAGAAAAACACTTTAAAACTCAATTTTTTTTAATTTTCCAAATTTCTGGAGGAGATAAGTGGGTTTTGGGAAAACGGTAAATTCTTCCAAGTACAGACCATGTGGAAATGGAAGTCCAAAGGGTCCTTTATGATACCTAATAGGTGGGATATCTGAAATAATCTTGGGAATCGAGAAAAACGCACTTTAAAACTCAATTTTTTTTTGAATTTTCCAAATTTCTGGAGGAGATAAGTGGGTTTTGGGAAAACGGTAAATTCTTCCAAGTACAGACCATGTGGAAATGGAAGTCAAAGGGTCCTTTATGATACCTAATAGGTGGGATATCTGAAATAATCTTGGGAATCGAGAAAAACGCACTTTAAAAACTCAATTTTTTTTTTGAATTTTCCAAATTTCTGGAGGAGATAAGTGGGTTTTGGGAAAACGGTAAATTCTTCCAAGTACAGACCATGTGGAAATGGAAGTCCAAAGGGTCCTTTATGATACCTAATAGGTGGGATATCTGAAATAATCTTGGGAATCGAGAAAAACGCACTTTAAAACTCAATTTTTTTGAATTTTTCCAAATTTCTGGAGGAGATAAGTGGGTTTTGGGAAAACGGTAAATTCTTCCAAGTACAGACCATGTGGAAATGGAAGTCCAAGGGTCCTTTATGATACCTAATAGGTGGGATATCTGAAATAATCTTGGGAATCGAGAAAAACGCACTTTAAAACTCAATTTTTTTTAATTTTCCAAATTTCTGGAGGAGATAAGTGGGTTTTGGGAAAACGGTAAATTCTTCCAAGTACAGACCATGTGGAAATGGAAGTCCAAAGGGTCCTTTATGATACCTAATAGGTGGGATATCTGAAATAATCTTGGGAATCGAGAAAAACGCACTTTAAAAACTCAATTTTTTTTGAATTTTTCCAAATTTCTGGAGGAGATAAGTGGGTTTTTTGGGAAAACGGTAAATTCTTCCAAGTACAGACCATGTGGAAATGGAAGTCCAAAGGGTCCTTTATGATACCTAATAGGTGGGATATCTGAAATAATCTTGGGAATCGAGAAAAACGCACTTTAAAAACTCAATTTTTTTTTGAATTTTTCCAAATTTCTGGAGGAGATAAGTGGGTTTTGGGAAAACGGTAAATTCTTCAAGTACAGACCATGTGGAAATGGAAGTCCAAAGGGTCCTTTATGATACCTAATAGGTGGGATATCTGAAATAATCTTGGGAATCGAGAAAAACACTTTAAAACTCAATTTTTTTGAATTTTCCAAATTTCTGGAGGAGATAAGTGGGTTTTGGGAAAACGGTAAATTCTTCCAAGTACAGACCATGTGGAAATGGAAGTCCAAAGGGTCCTTTATGATACCTAATAGGTGGGATATCTGAAATAATCTTGGGAATCGAGAAAAACACTTTAAAAACTCAATTTTTTTGAATTTTTCCAAATTTCTGGAGGAGATAAGTGGGTTTTGGGAAAACGGTAAATTCTTCCAAGTACAGACCATGTGGAAATGGAAGTCCAAAGGGTCCTTTATGATACCTAATAGGTGGGATATCTGAAATAATCTTGGGAATCGAGAAAAACGCACTTTAAAAACTCAATTTTTTTTTTGAATTTTTCCAAATTTCTGGAGATATAAGTGGGTTTTGGGAAAACGGTAAATTCTTCCAAGTACAGACCATGTGGAAATGGAAGTCCAAAGGGTCCTTTATGATACCTAATAGGTGGGATATCTGAAATAATCTTGGGAATCGAGAAAAAAAACTCAATTTTTTTTGAATTTTTCCAAATTTCTGGAGGAGATAAGTGGGTTTTTTGGGAAAACGGTAAATTCTTCCAAGTACAGACCATGTGGAAATGGAAGTCCAAAGGGTCCTTTATGATACCTAATAGGTGGGATATCTGAAATAATCTTGGGAATCGAGAAAAACGCACTTTAAAAACTCAATTTTTTTTTTTTTCCAAATTTCTGGAGGAGAGATAAGTGGGTTTTGGGAAAACGGTAAATTCTTCCAAGTACAGACCATGTGGAAATGGAAGTCCAAAGGGTCCTTTATGATACCTAATAGGTGGGATATCTGAAATAATCTTGGGAATCGAGAAAAACGCACTTTAAAACTCAATTTTTTTTTGAATTTTTCCAAATTTCTGGAGGAGATAAGTGGGTTTTTTGGGAAAACGGTAAATTCTTCCAAGTACAGACCATGTGGAAATGGAAGTCCAAAGGGTCCTTTATGATACCTAATAGGTGGGATATCTGAAATAATCTTGGGAATCGAGAAAACGCACTTTAAAACTCAATTTTTTTTGAATTTTTCCAAATTTCTGGAGGAGATAAGTGGGTTTTGGGAAAACGGTAAATTCTTCCAAGTACAGACCATGTGGAAATGGAAGTCCAAAGGGCCCTTTATGATACCTAATAGGTGGGATATCTGAAATAATCTTGGGAATCGAGAAAACGCACTTTAAAACTCAATTTTTTTTTTGAATTTTTCCAAATTTCTGGAGGAGATAAGTGGGTTTTTTGGGAAAACGGTAAATTCTTCCAAGTACAGACCATGTGGAAATGGAAGTCCAAAGGGTCCTTTATGATACCTAATAGGTGGGATATCTGAAATAATCTTGGGAATCGAGAAAAACGCACTTTAAAAACTCAATTTTTTTTTTGAATTTTCCAAATTTCTGGAGGAGAGAAGTGGGTTTTGGGAAAACGGTAAATTCTTCCAAGTACAGACCATGTGGAAATGGAAGTCCAAAGGGTCCTTTATGATACCTAATAGGTGGGATATCTGAAATAATCTTGGGAATCGAGAAAACGCACTTTAAAACTCAATTTTTTTTTTGAATTTTTCCAAATTTCTGGAGGAGATAAGTGGGTTTGGGAAAACGGTAAATTCTTCCAAGTACAGACCATGTGGAAATGGAAGTCCAAAGGGTCCTTTATGATACCTAATAGGTGGGATATCTGAAATAATCTTGGGAATCGAGAAAAACGCACTTTAAAACTCAATTTTTTTTGAATTTTTCCAAATTTCTGGAGGAGATAAGTGGGTTTTGGGAAAACGGTAAATTTCTTCCAGTACAGACCATGTGGAAATGGAAGTCCAAAGGGTCCTTTATGATACCTAATAGGTGGGATATCTGAAATAATCTTGGGAATCGAGAAAAACGCACTTTAAAAACTCAATTTTTTTTGAATTTTTCCAAATTTCTGGAGGAGAGTGGGTTTTGGGAAAACGGTAAATTCTTCCAGTACAGACCATGTGGAAATGGAAGTCCAAAGGGTCCTTTATGATACCTAATAGGTGGGATATCTGAAATAATCTTGGGAATCGAGAAAACGCTTTAAAACTCAATTTTTTTGAATTTTTCCAAATTTCTGGAGGAGATAAGTGGGTTTTGGGAAAACGGTAAATTCTTCAAGTACAGACCATGTGGAAATGGAAGTCCAAAGGGTCCTTTATGATACCTAATAGGTGGGATATCTGAAATAATCTTGGGAATCGAGAAAAACGCACTTTAAAACTCAATTTTTTTTTGAATTTTTCCAAATTTCTGGAGGAGATAAGTGGGTTTTTTGGGAAAACGGTAAATTCTTCCAAGTACAGACCATGTGGAAATGGAAGTCCAAAGGGTCCTTTATGATACCTAATAGGTGGGATATCTGAAATAATCTTGGGAATCGAGAAAAACGCACTTTAAAAACTCAATTTTTTTTTGAATTTTTCCAAATTTCTGGAGGAGATAAGTGGGTTTTTTGGGAAAACGGTAAATTCTTCCAAGTACAGACCATGTGGAAATGGAAGTCCAAAGGGTCCTTTATGATACCTAATAGGTGGGATATCTGAAATAATCTTGGGAATCGAGAAAAACGCACTTTAAAAACTCAATTTTTTTTTGAATTTTCCAAATTTCTGGAGGAGATAAGTGGGTTTTGGGAAAACGGTAAATTCTTCCAAGTACAGACCATGTGGAAATGGAAGTCCAAAGGGTCCTTTATGATACCTAATAGGTGGGATATCTGAAATAATCTTGGGAATCGAGAAAAACACTTTAAAAACTCAATTTTTTTTTGAATTTTTCCAAATTTCTGGAGGAGATAAGTGGGTTTTTTGGGAAAACGGTAAATTCTTCCAAGTACAGACCATGTGGAAATGGAAGTCCAAAGGGTCCTTTATGATACCTAATAGGTGGGATATCTGAAATAATCTTGGGAATCGAGAAAAACGCACTTTAAAAACTCAATTTTTTTTTTGAATTTTTCCAAATTTCTGGAGATAAGTGGGTTTTTTGGGAAAACGGTAAATTCTTCCAAGTACAGACCATGTGGAAATGGAAGTCCAAAGGGTCCTTTATGATACCTAATAGGTGGGATATCTGAAATAATCTTGGGAATCGAGAAAAACGCACTTTAAAACTCAATTTTTTTTTTGAATTTTTCCAAATTTCTGGAGGAGATAAGTGGGTTTTTTGGGAAAACGGTAAATTCTTCCAAGTACAGACCATGTGGAAATGGAAGTCCAAAGGGTCCTTTATGATACCTAATAGGTGGGATATCTGAAATAATCTTGGGAATCGAGAAAAACACTTTAAAAACTCAATTTTTTTTTAATTTTTCCAAATTTCTGGAGGAGATAAGTGGGTTTTTTGGGAAAACGGTAAATTCTTCCAAGTACAGACCATGTGGAAATGGAAGTCCAAAGGGTCCTTTATGATACCTAATAGGTGGGATATCTGAAATAATCTTGGGAATCGAGAAAAACGCACTTTAAAAACTCAATTTTTTGAATTTTCCAAATTTCTGGAGGAGATAGATGGGTTTTGGGAAAACGGTAAATTCTTCCAAGTACAGACCATGTGGAAATGGAAGTCCAAAGGGTCCTTTATGATACCTAATAGGTGGGATATCTGAAATAATCTTGGGAATCGAGAAAAGCACTTTAAAAACTCAATTTTTTTTTTTTCCAAATTTCTGGAGGAGATAAGTGGGTTTTGGGAAAACGGTAAATTCTTCCAAGTACAGACCATGTGGAAATGGAAGTCCAAAGGGTCCTTTATGATACCTAATAGGTGGGATATCTGAAATAATCTTGGGAATCGAGAAAAACACTTTAAAAACTCAATTTTTTTTTAATTTTTCCAAATTTCTGGAGGAGATAAGTGGGTTTTGGGAAAACGGTAAATTCTTCCAAGTACAGACCATGTGGAAATGGAAGTCCAAAGGGTCCTTTATGATACCTAATAGGTGGGATATCTGAAATAATCTTGGGAATCGAGAAAAACGCACTTTAAAACTCAATTTTTTTTTTGAATTTTCCAAATTTCTGGAGGAGATAAGTGGGTTTTTTGGGAAAACGGTAAATTCTTCCAAGTACAGACCATGTGGAAATGGAAGTCCAAAGGGTCCTTTATGATACCTAATAGGTGGGATATCTGAAATAATCTTGGGAATCGAGAAAAACGCACTTTAAAAACTCAATTTTTTTTTGAATTTTTCCAAATTTCTGGAGGAGATAAGTGGGTTTTTTGGGAAAACGGTAAATTCTTCCAAGTACAGACCATGTGGAAATGGAAGTCCAAAGGGTCCTTTATGATACCTAATAGGTGGGATATCTGAAATAATCTTGGGAATCGAGAAAACACTTTAAAAACTCAATTTTTTTTTTGAATTTTTCCAAATTTCTGGAGGAGATAAGTGGGTTTTTTGGGAAAACGGTAAATTCTTCCAAGTACAGACCATGTGGAAATGGAAGTCCAAAGGGTCCTTTATGATACCTAATAGGTGGGATATCTGAAATAATCTTGGGAATCGAGAAAAACGCACTTTAAAAACTCAATTTTTTTTGAATTTTTCCAAATTTCTGGAGGAGAGATAAGTGGGTTTTGGGAAAACGGTAAATTCTTCCAAGTACAGACCATGTGGAAATGGAAGTCCAAAGGGTCCTTTATGATACCTAATAGGTGGGATATCTGAAATAATCTTGGGAATCGAGAAAAAGCACTTTAAAACTCAATTTTTTTTGAATTTTTCCAAATTTCTGGAGGAGATAAGTGGGTTTTGGGAAAACAGTAAATTCTTCCAAGTACAGACCATGTGGAAATGGAAGTCCAAAGGGTCCTTTATGATACCTAATAGGTGGGATATCTGAAATAATCTTGGGAATCGAGAAAAACGCACTTTAAAAACTCAATTTTTTTAATTTTCCAAATTTCTGGAGGAGATAAGTGGGTTTTGGGAAAACGGTAAATTCTTCCAAGTACAGACCATGTGGAAATGGAAGTCCAAAGGGTCCTTTATGATACCTAATAGGTGGGATATCTGAAATAATCTTGGGAATCGAGAAAAACGCACTTTAAAAACTCAATTTTTTTTTTGAATTTTTCCAAATTTCTGGGAGATAAGTGGGTTTTGGGAAAACGGTAAATTCTTCCAAGTACAGACCATGTGGAAATGGAAGTCCAAGGGTCCTTTATGATACCTAATAGGTGGGATATCTGAAATAATCTTGGGAATCGAGAAAAACGCACTTTAAAACTCAATTTTTTTTTGAATTTTCCAAATTTCTGGAGGAGATAAGTGGGTTTTGGGAAAACGGTAAATTCTTCCAAGTACAGACCATGTGGAAATGGAAGTCCAAAGGGTCCTTTATGATACCTAATAGGTGGGATATCTGAAATAATCTTGGGAATCGAGAAAAACACTTTAAAAACTCAATTTTTTTTTGAATTTTTCCAAATTTCTGGAGGAGATAAGTGGGTTTTGGGAAAACGGTAAATTCTTCCAAGTACAGACCATGTGGAAATGGAAGTCCAAAGGGTCCTTTATGATACCTAATAGGTGGGATATCTGAAATAATCTTGGGAATCGAGAAAACTTTAAAAACTCAATTTTTTTTTGAATTTTTCCAAATTTCTGGAGGAGATAAGTGGGTTTTGGGAAAACGGTAAATTCTTCCAAGTACAGACCATGTGGAAATGGAAGTCAAAGGGTCCTTTATGATACCTAATAGGTGGGATATCTGAAAAATCTTGGGAATCGAGAAAAACGCACTTTAAAAACTCAATTTTTTTTGAATTTTTCAAATTTCTGGAGATAAGTGGGTTTTGGGAAAACGGTAAATTCTTCCAAGTACAGACCATGTGGAAATGGAAGTCCAAAGGGTCCTTTATGATACCTAATAGGTGGGATATCTGAAATAATCTTGGGAATCGAGAAAAGCACTTTAAAACTCAATTTTTAATTTTGAAATTTCTGGAGGATATAAGTGGGTTTTGGGAAAACAGTAAATTCTTCCAAGTACAGACCATGTGGAAATGGAAGTCCAAAGGGTCCATGCCAATAGGTGGGATATCTGAAATAATCTTGGGAATCGAGAAAAACACTTTAAAACTCAATTTTTTGAATTTTTCCAAATTTCTGGAGATAAAGTGGGTTTTGGGAAAACAGTAAATTCTTCCAAGTACAGACCATGTGGAAATGGGTCCAAGGGTCCTTTATGATACCTAATAGGTGGGATATCTGAAATAATCTTGGGAATCGAGAAAAACACTTTAAAAACTCAATTTTTTTGAATTTTCCAAATTTCTGGAGGAGATAAGTGGGTTTTGGGAAAACGGTAAATTCTTCCAAGTACAGACCATGTGGAAATGGAAGTCCAAGGGTCCTTTATGATACCTAATAGGTGGGATATCTGAAATAATCTTGGGAATCGAGAAAAACGCACTTTAAAAACTCAATTTTTTTTTTTTTTTAATTTTTCCAAATTTCTGGAGGAGATAAGTGGGTTTTTTGGGAAAACGGTAAATTCTTCAAGTACAGACCATGTGGAAATGGAAGTCCAAAGGGTCCTTTATGATACCTAATAGGTGGGATATCTGAAATAATCTTGGGAATCGAGAAAAACACTTTAAATCAATTTTTTTTGAATTTTTCCAAATTTCTGGAGGAGATAAGTGGGTTTTGGGAAAACGGTAAATTCTTCAAGTACAGACCATGTGGAAATGGAAGTCCAAAGGGTCCTTTATGATACCTAATAGGTGGGATATCTGAAATAATCTTGGGAATCGAGAAAAACGCACTTTAAAAACTCAATTTTTTTTGAATTTTCCACTGGAGGAGATAAGTGGGTTTTGGGAAAACGGTAAATTCTTCCAAGTACAGACCATGTGGAAATGGAAGTCCAAAGGGTCCTTTATGATACCTAATAGGTGGGATATCTGAAATAATCTTGGGAATCGAGAAAAACGCACTTTAAAACTCAATTTTTTTTTGAATTTTTCCAAATTTCTGGAGATAAGTGGGTTTTGGGAAAACGGTAAATTCTTCCAAGTACAGACCATGTGGAAATGGAAGTCCAAAGGGTCCTTTATGATACCTAATAGGTGGGATATCTGAAATAATCTTGGGAATCGAGAAAACGCACTTTAAAACTCAATTTTTTTGAATTTTTCCAAATTTCTGGAGGAGATAAGTGGGTTTTTGGGAAAACGTAAATTCTTCCAAGTACAGACCATGTGGAAATGGAAGTCCAAAGGGTCCTTTATGATACCTAATAGGTGGGATATCTGAAATAATCTTGGGAATCGAGAAAAACGCACTTTAAAACTCAATTTTTTTTTAATTTTTCCAAATTTCTGGAGATAAGTGGGTTTTGGGAAAACGGTAAATTCTTCCAAGTACAGACCATGTGGAAATGGAAGTCCAAAGGGTCCTTTATGATACCTAATAGGTGGGATATCTGAAATAATCTTGGGAATCGAGAAAAACGCACTTTAAAACTCAATTTTTTTTTTTTTTTTTTTAATTTCTGGAGGAGATAAGTGGGTTTTGGGAAAACGGTAAATTCTTCCAAGTACAGACCATGTGGAAATGGAAGTCCAAAGGGTCCTTTATGATACCTAATAGGTGGGATATCTGAAATAATCTTGGGAATCGAGAAAAACGCTTTAAAAACTCAATTTTTTTTTTGAATTTTTCCAAATTTCTGGAGGAGATAAGTGGGTTTTTTGGGAAAACGGTAAATTCTTCCAAGTACAGACCATGTGGAAATGGAAGTCCAAAGGGTCCTTTATGATACCTAATAGGTGGGATATCTGAAATAATCTTGGGAATCGAGAAAAACACTTTAAAAACTCAATTTTTTTTTAATTTTCCAAATTTCTGGAGGAGATAAGTGGGTTTTGGGAAAACGGTAAATTCTTCCAAGTACAGACCATGTGGAAATGGAAGTCCAAAGGGTCCTTTATGATACCTAATAGGTGGGATATCTGAAATAATCTTGGGAATCGAGAAAACGCACTTTAAAAACTCAATTTTTTTTTGAATTTTTCCAAATTTCTGGAGGAGATAAGTGGGTTTTGGGAAAACGGTAAATTCTTCAAGTACAGACCATGTGGAAATGGAAGTCCAAAGGGTCCTTTATGATACCTAATAGGTGGGATATCTGAAATAATCTTGGGAATCGAGAAAAACGCACTTTAAAAACTCAATTTTTTTTTGAATTTTTCCAAATTTCTGGAGGAGATAAGTGGGTTTTTTGGGAAAACGGTAAATTCTTCCAAGTACAGACCATGTGGAAATGGAAGTCCAAAGGGTCCTTTATGATACCTAATAGGTGGGATATCTGAAATAATCTTGGGAATCGAGAAAAACGCACTTTAAAAACTCAATTTTTTTTTTTGAATTTTCCAAATTTCTGGAGGAGATAAGTGGGTTTTTTGGGAAAACGGTAAATTCTTCCAAGTACAGACCATGTGGAAATGGAAGTCCAAAGGGTCCTTTATGATACCTAATAGGTGGGATATCTGAAATAATCTTGGGAATCGAGAAAAACGCACTTTAAAACTCAATTTTTTTAATTTTTCCAAATTTCTGGAGGAGATAAGTGGGTTTTGGGAAAACGGTAAATTCTTCCAAGTACAGACCATGTGGAAATGGAAGTCCAAAGGGTCCTTTATGATACCTAATAGGTGGGATATCTGAAATAATCTTGGGAATCGAGAAAACGCACTTTAAAAACTCAATTTTTTTTTTAATTTTTCCAAATTTCTGGGAGATAAGTGGGTTTTTGGGAAAACGGTAAATTCTTCCAAGTACAGACCATGTGGAAATGGAAGTCCAAAGGGTCCTTTATGATACCTAATAGGTGGGATATCTGAAATAATCTTGGGAATCGAGAAAAACACTTTAAAACTCAATTTTTTTTTTGAATTTTTCCAAATTTCTGGAGGAGATAAGTGGGTTTTGGGAAAACGGTAAATTCTTCCAAGTACAGACCATGTGGAAATGGAAGTCCAAAGGGTCCTTTATGATACCTAATAGGTGGGATATCTGAAATAATCTTGGGAATCGAGAAAAACGCACTTTAAAACTCAATTTTTTTTTGAATTTTTCCAAATTTCTGGAGGAGATAAGTGGGTTTTGGGAAAACGGTAAATTCTTCCAAGTACAGACCATGTGGAAATGGAAGTCCAAAGGGTCCTTTATGATACCTAATAGGTGGGATATCTGAAATAATCTTGGGAATCGAGAAAAACGCACTTTAAAAACTCAATTTTTTTTGAATTTTTCCAAATTTCTGGAGGAGATAAGTGGGTTTTTTGGGAAAACGGTAAATTCTTCCAAGTACAGACCATGTGGAAATGGAAGTCCAAAGGGTCCTTTATGATACCTAATAGGTGGGATATCTGAAATAATCTTGGGAATCGAGAAAAACGCACTTTAAAAACTCAATTTTTTTTGAATTTTTCCAAATTTCTGGAGGAGATAAGTGGGTTTTGGGAAAACGGTAAATTCTTCCAAGTACAGACCATGTGGAAATGGAAGTCCAAAGGGTCCTTTATGATACCCTAATAGGTGGGATATCTGAAATAATCTTGGGAATCGAGAAAAACACTTTAAAACTCAATTTTTTTTTTGAATTTTCCAAATTTCTGGAGGAGATAAGTGGGTTTTGGGAAAACGGTAAATTCTTCCAAGTACAGACCATGTGGAAATGGAAGTCCAAAGGGTCCTTTATGATACCTAATAGGTGGGATATCTGAAATAATCTTGGGAATCGAGAAAACGCACTTTAAAACTCAATTTTTTTTTTGAATTTTTCCAAATTTCTGGAGGAGATAAGTGGGTTTTGGGGAAAACGGTAAATTCTTCCAAGTACAGACCATGTGGAAATGGAAGTCCAAAGGGTCCTTTATGATACCTAATAGGTGGGATATCTGAAATAATCTTGGGAATCGAGAAAAACACTTTAAAACTCAATTTTTTTTGAATTTTTCCAAATTTCTGGAGGAGATAAGTGGGTTTTGGGAAAACGGTAAATTCTTCCAAGTACAGACCATGTGGAAATGGAAGTCCAAAGGGTCCTTTATGATACCTAATAGGTGGGATATCTGAAATAATCTTGGGAATCGAGAAAAACGCACTTTAAAACTCAATTTTTTTGAATTTTCCAAATTTCTGGAGGAGATAAGTGGGTTTTGGGAAAACGGTAAATTCTTCAAGTACAGACCATGTGGAAATGGAAGTCCAAGGGTCCTTTATGATACCTAATAGGTGGGATATCTGAAATAATCTTGGGAATCGAGAAAAACGCACTTTAAAAACTCAATTTTTTTTTTATTTTTCCAAATTTCTGGAGGAGATAAGTGGGTTTTTTGGGAAAACGGTAAATTCTTCCAAGTACAGACCATGTGGAAATGGAAGTCCAAAGGGTCCTTTATGATACCTAATAGGTGGGATATCTGAAATAATCTTGGGAATCGAGAAAAACGCACTTTAAAAACTCAATTTTTTTTTGAATTTTCCAAATTTCTGGAGGAGATAAGTGGGTTTTTTGGGAAAACGGTAAATTCTTCCAAGTACAGACCATGTGGAAATGGAAGTCCAAGGGTCCTTTATGATACCTAATAGGTGGGATATCTGAAATAATCTTGGGAATCGAGAAAAACACTTTAAAAACTCAATTTTTTTTTGAATTTTTCCAAATTTCTGGAGGAGATAAGTGGGTTTTTTGGGAAAACGGTAAATTCTTCCAAGTACAGACCATGTGGAAATGGAAGTCCAAAGGGTCCTTTATGATACCTAATAGGTGGGATATCTGAAATAATCTTGGGAATCGAGAAAACGCACTTTAAAACTCAATTTTTTTTTAATTTTTCCAAATTTCTGGAGGAGATAAGTGGGTTTTGGGAAAACGGTAAATTCTTCCAAGTACAGACCATGTGGAAATGGAAGTCCAAAGGGTCCTTTATGATACCTAATAGGTGGGATATCTGAAATAATCTTGGGAATCGAGAAAAACGCACTTTAAAAACTCAATTTTTTGAATTTTTCCAAATTTCTGGAGGAGATAAGTGGGTTTTGGGGAAAACGGTAAATTCTTCCAAGTACAGACCATGTGGAAATGGAAGTCCAAAGGGTCCTTTATGATACCTAATAGGTGGGATATCTGAAATAATCTTGGGAATCGAGAAAAAGCACTTTAAAAACTCAATTTTTTTTTTGAATTTTCCAAATTTCTGGAGGAGAGATAAGTGGGTTTGGAAAACGGTAAATTCTTCAAGTACAGACCATGTGGAAATGGAAGTCCAAAGGGTCCTTTATGATACCTAATAGGTGGGATATCTGAAATAATCTTGGGAATCGAGAAAAACGCACTTTAAAAACTCAATTTTTTTTTTTAATTTTTCCAAATTTCTGGAGGAGATAAGTGGGTTTTTGGAAAAAACGGAAATTCTTCCAAGTACAGACCATGTGGAAATGGAAGTCCAGGGTCCTTTATGATACCTAATAGGTGGGATATCTGAAATAATCTTGGGAATCGAGAAAAACGCACTTTAAAACTCAATTTTTTTTTGAATTTTTCCAAATTTCTGGAGAGATAAGTGGGTTTGGGAAAACGGTAAATTCTTCCAAGTACAGACCATGTGAAATGGAAGTCCAAAGGGTCCTTTATGATACCTAATAGGTGGGATATCTGAAATAATCTTGGGAATCGAGAAAAACACTTTAAAACTCAATTTTTTTTAATTTTTCCAAATTTCTGGAGGAGATAAGTGGGTTTTGGGAAAACGGTAAATTCTTCCAAGTACAGACCATGTGGAAATGGAAGTCCAAAGGGTCCTTTATGATACCTAATAGGTGGGATATCTGAAATAATCTTGGGAATCGAGAAAAACGCACTTTAAAAACTCAATTTTTTTTTTTGAATTTTTCCAAATTTCTGGAGGAGATAAGTGGGTTTTTTGGGAAAACGGTAAATTCTTCCAAGTACAGACCATGTGGAAATGGAAGTCCAAAGGGTCCTTTATGATACCTAATAGGTGGGATATCTGAAATAATCTTGGGAATCGAGAAAACGCACTTTAAAAACTCAATTTTTTTTTTGAATTTTTCCAAATTTCTGGAGGAGATAAGTGGGTTTTTTGGGAAAACGGTAAATTCTTCCAAGTACAGACCATGTGGAAATGGAAGTCCAAAGGGTCCTTTATGATACCTAATAGGTGGGATATCTGAAATAATCTTGGGAATCGAGAAAAACGCACTTTAAAACTCAATTTTTTTTTTTTTCCAAATTTCTGGAGGAGATAAGTGGGTTTTGGGAAAACGGTAAATTCTTCCAAGTACAGACCATGTGGAAATGGAAGTCCAAAGGGTCCTTTATGATACCTAATAGGTGGGATATCTGAAATAATCTTGGGAATCGAGAAAAACGCACTTTAAAAACTCAATTTTTTTTGAATTTTCCAAATTTCTGGAGGAGATAAGTGGGTTTTTTGGGAAAACGGTAAATTCTTCCAAGTACAGACCATGTGGAAATGGAAGTCCAAAGGGTCCTTTATGATACCTAATAGGTGGGATATCTGAAATAATCTTGGGAATCGAGAAAAACGCACTTTAAAAACTCAATTTTTTTTTTGAATTTTTCCAAATTTCTGGAGGAGATAAGTGGGTTTTTTGGGAAAACGGTAAATTCTTCCAAGTACAGACCATGTGGAAATGGAAGTCCAAAGGGTCCTTTATGATACCTAATAGGTGGGATATCTGAAATAATCTTGGGAATCGAGAAAAACGCACTTTAAAACTCAATTTTTTTTGAATTTTTCCAAATTTCTGGAGGAGATAAGTGGGTTTTTTGGGAAAACGGTAAATTCTTCCAAGTACAGACCATGTGGAAATGGAAGTCCAAAGGGTCCTTTATGATACCTAATAGGTGGGATATCTGAAATAATCTTGGGAATCGAGAAAAGCACTTTAAAAACTCAATTTTTTTTTCCAAATTTCTGGAGGAGATAAGTGGGTTTTGGGAAAACGGTAAATTCTTCCAAGTACAGACCATGTGGAAATGGAAGTCCAAAGGGTCCTTTATGATACCTAATAGGTGGGATATCTGAAATAATCTTGGGAATCGAGAAAAACGCACTTTAAAACTCAATTTTTTTTTTAATTTTTCCAAATTTCTGGAGGAGATAAGTGGGTTTTGGGAAAACGGTAAATTCTTCAAGTACAGACCATGTGGAAATGGAAGTCCAAAGGGTCCTCTATGATACCTAATAGGTGGGATATCTGAAATATTCTTGAGAATGGAGAACATAAACTTTAAAAACTCTATTTTTTTCAATATTTATGGAGAAGATAAGTGGGTTTTGGGAAAACGGTAAATTCTTCCAAGTACAGACCATGTGGAAATGGAAGTCCAAAGGGTCCTTTATGATACCTAATAGGTGGGATATCTGAAATAATCTTGGGAATCGAGAAAAACACTTTAAAACTCAATTTTTTTTTTAATTTTCCAAATTTCTGGAGATAAGTGGGTTTTTGGGAAAACAGTAAATTCTTCCAAGTACAGACCATGTGGAAATGGAAGTCCAAAGGGTCCTTTATGATACCTAATAGGTGGGATATCTGAAATAATCTTGGGAATCGAGAAAACGCACTTTAAAAACTCAATTTTTTTTTAATTTTTCCAAATTTCTGGAGGAGATAAGTGGGTTTTGGGAAAACGGTAAATTCTTCCAAGTACAGACCATGTGGAAATGGAAGTCCAAAGGGTCCTTTATGATACCTAATAGGTGGGATATCTGAAATAATCTTGGGAATCGAGAAAAACGCACTTTAAAACTCAATTTTTTTTTTGAATTTTTCCAAATTTCTGGAGGAGATAAGTGGGTTTTGGGAAAAGGTAAATTCTTCCAAGTACAGACCATGTGGAAATGGAAGTCCAAAGGGTCCTTTATGATACCTAATAGGTGGGATATCTGAAATAATCTTGGGAATCGAGAAAAGCACTTTAAAACTCAATTTTTTTTTTTTTTTTTTTTCCAAATTTCTGGAGATAAGTGGGTTTTGGGAAAACGGTAAATTCTTCCAAGTACAGACCATGTGGAAATGGAAGTCCAAAGGGTCCTTTATGATACCTAATAGGTGGGATATCTGAAATAATCTTGGGAATCGAGAAAACGCACTTTAAAAACTCAATTTTTTTTTTGAATTTTCCAAATTTCTGGAGGAGATAAGTGGGTTTTGGGAAAACGGTAAATTCTTCCAAGTACAGACCATGTGGAAATGGAAGTCCAAAGGGTCCTTTATGATACCTAATAGGTGGGATATCTGAAATAATCTTGGGAATCGAGAAAAACACTTTAAAAACTCAATTTTTTTGAATTTTTCCAAATTTCTGGAGGAGATAAGTGGGTTTTGGGAAAACGGTAAATTCTTCCAAGTACAGACCATGTGGAAATGGAAGTCCAAAGGGTCCTTTATGATACCTAATAGGTGGGATATCTGAAATAATCTTGGGAATCGAGAAAACGCACTTTAAAACTCAATTTTTTTTTTGAATTTTTCCAAATTTCTGGAGGAGATAAGTGGGTTTTGGGAAAACGGTAAATTCTTCCAAGTACAGACCATGTGGAAATGGAAGTCCAAAGGGTCCTTTATGATACCTAATAGGTGGGATATCTGAAATAATCTTGGGAATCGAGAAAAACGCACTTTAAAACTCAATTTTTTTTTTGAATTTTTCCAAATTTCTGGAGGGATAAGTGGGTTTTGGAAAACGGTAAATTCTTCCAAGTACAGACCATGTGGAAATGGAAGTCCAAAGGGTCCTTTATGATACCTAATAGGTGGGATATCTGAAATAATCTTGGGAATCGAGAAAAACCACTTTAAAACTCAATTTTTTTTTTTGAATTTCCAAATTTCTGGAGGAGATAAGTGGGTTTTGGGAAAACGGTAAATTCTTCCAAGTACAGACCATGTGGAAATGGAAGTCCAAAGGGTCCTTTATGATACCTAATAGGTGGGATATCTGAAATAATCTTGGGAATCGAGAAAAACACTTTAAAAACTCAATTTTTTTTTTTTTTCCAAATTTCTGGAGGAGAGATAAGTGGGTTTTGGGAAAACGGTAATTCTTCCAAGTACAGACCATGTGGAAATGGAAGTCCAAAGGGTCCTTTATGATACCTAATAGGTGGGATATCTGAAATAATCTTGGGAATCGAGAAAAACGCACTTTAAAAAATTTTTTTTTTTTTTTTTTAATTTTCAAATTTCTGGAGGAGATAAGTGGGTTTTGGGAGAAAAAGTCAATTTTTTGAATTTTTCCAAATTTCTGGAGGAGATAAGTGGGTTTTTTGGGAAAACGGTAAATTCTTCCAAGTACAGACCATGTGGAAATGGAAGTCCAAAGGGTCCTTTATGATACCTAATAGGTGGGATATCTGAAATAATCTTGGGAATCGAGAAAAACGCACTTTAAAAACTCAATTTTTTTTTTTTTAATTTTTCCAAATTTCTGGAGATAAGTGGGTTTTTTGGGAAAACGGTAAATTCTTCCAAGTACAGACCATGTGGAAATGGAAGTCCAAAGGGTCCTTTATGATACCTAATAGGTGGGATATCTGAAATAATCTTGGGAATCGAGAAAACGCACTTTAAAAACTCAATTTTTTTTTTGAATTTTTCCAAATTTCTGGAGGAGATAAGTGGGTTTTTTGGGAAAACGGTAAATTCTTCAAGTACAGACCATGTGGAAATGGAAGTCCAAAGGGTCCTTTATGATACCTAATAGGTGGGATATCTGAAATAATCTTGGGAATCGAGAAAAACGCACTTTAAAACTCAATTTTTTTGAATTTTTCCAAATTTCTGGAGGAGATAAGTGGGTTTTGGGAAAACGGTAAATTCTTCCAAGTACAGACCATGTGAAATGGAAGTCCAAAGGGTCCTTTATGATACCTAATAGGTGGGATATCTGAAATAATCTTGGGAATCGAGAAAACGCACTTTAAAAACTCAATTTTTTTTTTAATTTTTCCAAATTTCTGGAGGAGATAAGTGGGTTTTTTGGGAAAACGGTAAATTCTTCCAAGTACAGACCATGTGGAAATGGAAGTCCAAAGGGTCCTTTATGATACCTAATAGGTGGGATATCTGAAATAATCTTGGGAATCGAGAAAACGCACTTTAAAACTCAATTTTTTTTTTGAATTTTCCAAATTTCTGGAGGAGATAAGTGGGTTTTGGGAAAACGGTAAATTCTTCCAAGTACAGACCATGTGGAAATGTTCCAAAGGGTCCTTTATGATACCTAATAGGTGGGATATCTGAAATAATCTTGGGAATCGAGAAAACGCACTTTAAAACTCAATTTTTTTTTGAATTTTTCCAAATTTCTGGAGGAGATAAGTGGGTTTTGGGGAAACGGTAAATTCTTCCAAGTACAGACCATGTGGAAATGGAAGTCCAAAGGGTCCTTTATGATACCTAATAGGTGGGATATCTGAAATAATCTTGGGAATCGAGAAAACGCACTTTAAAACTCAATTTTTTTTGAATTTTTCCAAATTTCTGGAGGAGATAAGTGGGTTTTGGGAAAACGGTAAATTCTTCCAAGTACAGACCATGTGGAAATGGAAGTCCAAAGGGTCCTTTATGATACCTAATAGGTGGGATATCTGAAATAATCTTGGGAATCGAGCTTTAAAACTCAATTTTTTGAATTTTTCCAAATTTCTGGAGATAAGTGGGTTTAAAACGGTAAATTCTTCCAAGTACAGACCATGTGGAAATGGAAGTCCAAAGGGTCCTTTATGATACCTAATAGGTGGGATATCTGAAATAATCTTGGGAATCGAGAAAACGCACTTTAAAAACTCAATTTTTTGAATTTTTCCAAATTTCTGGAGGAGATAAGTGGGTTTTGGGAAAACGGTAAATTCTTCCAAGTACAGACCATGTGGAAATGGAAGTCCAAAGGGTCCTTATGATACCTAATAGGTGGGATATCTGAAATAATCTTGGGAATCGAGAAAAACGCACTTTAAAACTCAATTTTTTTTGAATTTTTCCAAATTTCTGGAGATAAGTGGGTTTTTGGAAAACGGTAAATTCTTCCAAGTACAGACCATGTGGAAATGGAAGTCCAAAGGGTCCTTTATGATACCTAATAGGTGGGATATCTGAAATAATCTTGGGAATCGAGAAAAACGCACTTTAAAACTCAATTTTTTTTTGAATTTTTCCAAATTTCTGGAGGAGATAAGTGGGTTTTTTGGGAAAACGGTAAATTCTTCCAAGTACAGACCATGTGGAAATGGAAGTCCAAAGGGTCCTTTATGATACCTAATAGGTGGGATATCTGAAATAATCTTGGGAATCGAGAAAAACGCACTTTAAAAACTCAATTTTTTTTTTGAATTTTTCCAAATTTCTGGAGGAGATAAGTGGGTTTTTTGGGAAAACGGTAAATTCTTCCAAGTACAGACCATGTGGAAATGGAAGTCCAAAGGGTCCTTTATGATACCTAATAGGTGGGATATCTGAAATAATCTTGGGAATCGAGAAAAACGCACTTTAAAAACTCAATTTTTTTTTGAATTTTTCCAAATTTCTGGAGGAGATAAGTGGGTTTTTTGGGAAAACGGTAAATTCTTCCAAGTACAGACCATGTGGAAATGGAAGTCCAAAGGGTCCTTTATGATACCTAATAGGTGGGATATCTGAAATAATCTTGGGAATCGAGAAAACGCACTTTAAAAACTCAATTTTTTTTTGAATTTTTCCAAATTTCTGGAGATATAAGTGGGTTTTGGGAAAACGGTAAATTCTTCCAAGTACAGACCATGTGAAAGGTCCAAAGGGTCCTTTATGATACCTAATAGGTGGGATATCTGAAATAATCTTGGGAATCGAGAAAAGCACTTTAAAAACTCAATTTTTTTTTTTTTTCCAAATTTCTGAGGAGATAAGTTGGGTTTTGGGAAAACGGTAAATTCTTCCAAGTACAGACCATGTGGAAATGGAAGTCCAAAGGGTCCTTTATGATACCTAATAGGTGGGATATCTGAAATAATCTTGGGAATCGAGAAAAACGCACTTTAAAACTCAATTTTTTTTTGAATTTTTCCAAATTTCTGGAGGAGATAAGTGGGTTTTGGGAAAACGGTAAATTCTTCCAAGTACAGACCATGTGGAAATGGAAGTCAAAGGGTCCTTTATGATACCTAATAGGTGGGATATCTGAAATAATCTTGGGAATCGAGAAAAACACTTTAAAAACTCAATTTTTTTTGAATTTTTCCAAATTTCTGGAGGAGATAAGTGGTTTTTGGGAAAACGGTAAATTCTTCCAAGTACAGACCATGTGGAAATGGAAGTCCAAAGGGTCCTTTGATACCTAATAGGTGGGATATCTGAAATAATCTTGGGAATCGAGAAAAACGCACTTTAAAAACTCAATTTTTTTTGAATTTTTCCAAATTTCTGGAGGAGATAAGTGGGTTTTGGGAAAACGGTAAATTCTTCAAGTACAGACCATGTGGAAATGGAAGTCCAAAGGGTCCTTTATGATACCTAATAGGTGGGATATCTGAAATAATCTTGGGAATCGAGAAAACACACTTTAAAACTCAATTTTTTTTTTAATTTTCAAATTTCTGGAGGAGATAAATTGGGTTTTTTGTTGAAAAATATATTTTAGTTGAGAATACTTAGCGACTGCATATGATATAATACCTAACTGTGGTGTATGAATTTTAACAGTTGGTACTCATAACTTTAATAGCATCATTATACACAAAATATACTCTTAGACTTAAAGTTACTAGCATGTAAGGTTTATATGTAAAATAAACTATCAAACAGAAGTGGATGTGTTTATTGACTGCGCGTGGTGAACAAATTCTGCAACAGAGGTTATGGGCCCAGGCATAAAGTGAAGAAAAAAGAAAAAACAAGAAGAACAAGAAAGACATTTAATATGAGCCTATATCAAATTGATAATTAAGTGATAGTAATTATGATGCCTGGGTATTCCTTATGAAGAGTGTGCTTAAAACCATTCAGTTACTGGAATATCGTCAGTGGAAAAGCAGCAGATGATGAAGAGGGAAAAGTAGCCTGGGAAAAGTGGCCTGAAAGGGACCAAAAGGCGTTGGCTACAATCACGCGCATAAATGCAGCACAATTGAGCCACATAAGAGCTGCAAAACTTCCTCGGGCATGGAATACACTAAAAAGTATTTCGTCCAAGTGGCCAGTCAAAAGGTGTACCTTTACAAACAGCTTTTAAATAAAAAGATGAGTGAAGACAGTATGTCGGAACATTTAAGAAGTTTTCGAAATAGTGGATAAAACTAGCTGAAGTGGGCATCGAGCTACATGAGGAGCTTGTTACAATTATTTTGCTTTCCAGTTTGCCAGCGCAATATGAACAATTTGTTGTTGCAATGGAAACAAAGAGATATTTTTCTAATTCAGAATTTGAAAGTAAAATTGCTAGAGGAAGCTGATAGAAAACTACAGAAGGAGGGAGAAAGACAACAAATCGCTTTTACAGCCAAGCAAAATTCGAAATACGAGCGATTTAAGAAATCAGACAATGGAAAGAGAAACGATCATCAAAGCCGAAAAAAGAGTACAGTCTGTTTTATTTGTGGTAAGCCAGGGCATTTGCTGCTAGCTGTTATTCAAGAAAAAGAATTACGAAAGAAAGGAAAATGTACAGTCGCAGTTTACTGTATTGGCCGCAGCAGAATCAAACGCAGAAGGCAATATCTGGTGTATCGACAGCGGCACCGACCGCATATGTCCAGTGACAGATTAAGTTTACAACACTGAAAGAGCATAGAGAAAAATTACACTTGCTGGCGATAAGTATATTTACTCAGAGGAATGGGTGATGTAGTAACACAAATGTTGGAGAGTTGTTACTGCAGAAATGTTTTGTATGTACAAATTTGACTGGCAATTTTGTATCTGTAAACAGAGCAGTTGAGAGAGAATTCGTGTAATATTTGAAAACAAAAGGCAGTATTTATAGATATAAATAACAAATCATCTTGTGCGCTAGAAAGAAAAACAACTTGTTTGTGTTTTGAAAATAGAAACTGTACCAAACTGTTTCAAAAGAACAGTGACAGTATGATATGGCACAACAGATTTGGGCACCTCAATTATGGTGATCTCGAAAATTACAACAAAGAAATGGTTCTCGGTCTGGAGAAGATATGCTTCAAAGAAATGAAGCTTGTTTGACTTGCATGAAAGCGAAATTCACGTACAGCCGTTAAAAGAAGCAATGAAATAAAATCAAAAATATTCTTGACTTAATTCATACAGATGTGTGTGGACCATTTAGTACTTTGTCTCTTGGTGGCTCTCGTTACTTCATAACCTTCATTGATGACTTCTCAAGGCGTATTTTTGTGTATTTTTTGAAATCGAAGGATGAGGCTTTCGATAAATTTATATTATTTCAGAATATGGTGGAACGTCAAACAGACAGAAAAATAAAATGTTTACGAAGTGACAACGGTGGTGAGTTCGCCAATAAAAAGTTTGACGAACATTTAAATAAATGCGGAATAAAAAGGCAATTTTCTGTTCCATACGCCCAACAGAATGGCGTAGCTGAACGCGCTAACCGAACAATTATTGAAATGGCTCGAAGTATGTTGTCGAACAGTGGTTTGAATGAAAATCTTTGGGCAGAAGCAGTTTCAACAGTATATATTAGAAATAGATCTCCAACATGTTTAATTAAAGATGCTACCCCATTTGAAGTATTTACAGGGCGCAAACCTTGTGTAAATCATTTTAAAGTGTTTGGCTCTACGGCGGTGGCGTTAGATAAAACCAATACAAAGAGTTCCAACCAAAAGGAAAAATGTATAAAATGGTTGGCTATTCTCTCACTTCAAAGGCATACCGCTTGTACGATGCAGATTTGCGTATTGTTGTGGAAAAGAGAGATGTCTATTTTGATGAACACAACAACAACAATAACAACAAGGTGGACGTAAGCGAAGATTTCGTCGATGACATACATGCAGAAAATAATTCAATCAAAGAGCCTTTATGTGAAGAGCGGAAGATGAAGTAGTAGCGGCGAGTATCACAGTGTAGATGAGGGTGTTATAAGAGAAGTACAAAGCGAGGAGGAGAGAAAAGATATCACGTGGCAGGCCGAAAATTGTGCGGACTGGTAAACAAGAGACCGAAGAAGGTATACAACACGCTCAACACGCTAAGGAGAAAGAGACGTAGATATTCCAGTCACAGTAGAAACAGCGTTAAATGGTGAGAACAGAGATAACTGGCGTGATGCCATGCAGGTAGAATATGACTCATTAATCAAGAATGAGACATGGACATTGGTTGATTTGCCTAAGGGGAAGAGAACGATAGGTTCAGAAGTGGGTATTTAGTGTTAAAAGGGACAAAAATGTAGTGTAGACAAATTTAAAGCTAGACTTGTTGCTAAGGGGTGTGCGCAAAAGTATGGGATAGATTACAAGGGACTTTCTCCAGTAATTAGGTATTCAAATATACGTTTACTTTAGCAGTAGAAAAATATGTATTTAGAACAACTGGATGTATGTTCTGCATATTTGAATAGCGATTTGCATGATGTTGTGTATATGCAGCAACCAGAATGTTTTGTCGACAAAGAGTATCCTAAACGTGTATTGAGGTTAGAAAGCGATTTATGGACTCAAACAGGCAGAGGAGTGGAACACGAAACTTGACGAGGTTTTACGATCAATGAGTTTTACTCCGCTAGAAAGTGAAAGATGTCTGTATAGACGTGAAGAGAAAGGCAATATAATGTTTATCGCTGTGTATGTCGACGATATAATAATTGCATCTCAATGTAGGAGGCCATATTGATGGTAAAGCAGGGAATATTTGAGCATTTTAATTGTGTTGATAAGGAAACTGAGTTTATTCTTAGGTATAGAAATTGAAAGAGATGGGGAATTAGGGAATATTTCCATAAGCCAGAGAAATTATATCGAGGATTTGTTGTGTGAGAATAATATGGAGGAATGTAGGAAAGTAAGCACACCGTTAGATGCAGGTTTTCAAGGAAAGTGTGAAAGGGAAACATGTATAAAGGTGGACGAGGTTAAGTATCAAGCAATTATTGGATCGCTTATGTATTTGGCATTGTCCACAAGACCAGACATTTTACACTCAGTTACGAAATTGGCTCAATACAATAAAAACCCACACAAGGAACATTTAACTGGTGTGAATCATGTTTTAAGATATTTGTCTGCAACGAAAAATTTAAAGATCACATATAAAAGGACAGGACAAGCAGTTGTAGGCTATGTCGATTCAGACTGGGAAGCGACACATTGGATAGAAAGTCATATTCTGGTTTTGCATTTTTTATGGCTGGTAGTGTATTTTCTTGGGAGTCACGTAAACAGCAAACGGTTGCGTTAAGCAGCACAGAGGCTGAATATGTGGCATTGTCAACTGCGGCCAAGGAAGCAATATATTTAAGGAGACTTTTAAAGGAAATAGGTTTGACTCATGACAGCGGTCCTATAGTTATTTATGGAGACAATTTAGGAGCACAAAATTTGGCTAAGAATCATACCTATCATTCAAGGACAGAAACACATAGATATCAAATACAACTTTTGAGGGACGCAGTTAGGAAAATTTGTTAGAGGTAAAGTACATGCCTACGAATGAAATGATAGCTGACGTTCTGACGAAAAACTTGACAAAATCAAAACATTGCGACTTCGTCAACAAATTAGGATTGAAGTGAAGAGGTTAAGACGATTTTTATTATCATTTATTAATTTATTATTTTTATTTGTTTTGTTTAAACTTGCACTCGTGTTGAGGAGGAGTGTTGAAAATATATTTTGAATTGAGAATGGCAACACGACTGCATATGATATAAATACAACACTGTGGTGTATGAATTTTAACAGTTGGTACTCATAACTTTATTAGCATCATTATACACAAAATATACTCTTAGACTTAAGTTACTAGCATGTAAGGTTTATATGTAAATAAACTATCAAACAGAAGTGGATGTGTTTTATTGACTGCGCGTGGTGAAGACAAATTTTGCAACATTTTGGGAAAACGGTAAAAGTTTGAACAGCCATGTGGAAATGGGAAGTCCAAGGGTCCTTGTGATACCCTAATAGGTGGGATATCTGAAATAATCTTGGGAATCGAGAAAACGCACTTTAAAAACTCAATTTTTTTTGAATTTTCCAAATTTCTGGAGGGAGATAAGTGGGTTTGGGAAAACAGTAAATTCTTCCAAGTACAAGACCATGTGGAAATGGAAGTCCAAAGGGTCCTTTATGATACCTAATAAGGTGGGATATCTGAAATAATCTTGGGAATCGAGAAAACGCACTTTAAAACTCCAAATTTTTTTTTTTTAATTTTTTCCAAATTTCTGGAGGAGATAAGTGGGTTTTGGAAAACATTCAAGTACAGACCATGTGGAAATGGAAGTCCAAAGGGTCCTTTATGATACCTAATAGGTGGGATATCTGAAATAATCTTGGGAATCGAGAAAAACGCACTTT
>BGZK01002816.1:0-41111 GCA_005406025.1 Eumeta japonica
TTTTTCAGCATTTAGAGTTCTCAATTCACTCGTTGGCATAAAATCAAGTTTCTATCGTTTTAATTGATTTCAACGCTGTAGTTACGTTATATTCAATAAGAATAGGAATAATTAGAAATCGTCGGATTAAGGTAAATTCGATACTACAAGAATGTGCCATTTCACAATCACTAAACGTTGATTAATTATGATTATAATCTTAATCTATAAATATGATCAGAGAAACTGATGTCTGGAGATTGATTGTGAACTGTGGTAAAGATCGACTATGTATACTTACTTGAAAATTTGCCCAGGTTTTGCTTTCATAATGTAGACAAGGACTAAGAAGGCATTTTATACAATTCCATCCTTGAAGAGGTGAAACAGGTAGTGAACATTTTTAAGAAAGTAGATACTATTATCTTTGAAATTAGTCATGAAAATTGGTATTTGGGCTCTTTTATTTTCAGAAAAAAGTAAACTCGTTTCAGGTTTTTGAAAACTCTACTTTCAACAGTAAATTGGAAGTCGAAAATTTATTAAAGGGCATCATTAGTTTTTAAGATTCATAAAAATCGGTATGTTAAGTCTTTGTTACAAATTAAGAAATAAGTGTTTCATTAACCACGGTAATCAAACACTTAAAGGAGTAAAATGAGCGTTTATTTGTTAAAATAGTTAACGGTTATGAAGCCCTTATGGATTCCGTTACTTTTAAAGGCAGACTCTTTTGAGATTTTAAGATTCATAAACATCTAAACAAAAGGTATATACAGTATAAGGAATACACCGTGGGTTCATGATCAAAACGAGAACAGAATGGGGAGTGAAATTACGAGCAAAACCGGCACTGCAATACAGAGCCGGAATAGTCGTATCGAAACCGAGAGCAGCTCCGGTATTGGCACTCACAAGGATACAGAACCGAAATCGTCAGCGGAACGGGGATCCAAATAAAAAACACGATTGGACCGAAACTATGATTAACAGAAAGATTGCAAAAAATTAAGGAATTTATTTTATACTTATACGGGCGAAGCCGCCCTAGAAAGTTAGCTTCGTTAAATATTTTGATGTATATTATACGAGGATAATTAGGAAAAATATTTCATATGAGATTCTAACTTTCTTTGTTATCTTGAAGAAACTTTTTAGTTTTCTAGATATTTTGAAGTATATAATAGTTTTTCTATAAAATCACTGAGCGAAATCGTTCGAAATCAAATTAAAAAAAAAAAGAAAATTTTACAAATAATATTTGTAGTCACATTTTGGTTGGCAACACAGTACAAATGTACTTTCATGTGATCGAATGTGGTCCAAACATTCCTCATCTATCGATACATATATAATTAAAATAGGTTGTCTTTGTTCGCCAATCACGTAAAAACTACTAAACGTATAGACATGGGACTGGGACCATTCGATGCGGAATGATTTGTAGATGGTTCTAGGCTACTCATTTTTCGAATTCCGTAAATCCTTCGCCATTTTATTTATAAATAAAAATCACCCAGCGAAGCGGGCGGGACAGCTAGTATTTTAATAACTACCTTCCGCTCGTGTCCTTACACCCACGGATATACAATGAATTTTGCGATCTCTTCTTCAATAATGGTTCCTATCCAAGTCGTTTTCTACATTTAAATTTTAATTACACCGTCTTCCCGCCCTTGGTTCCGTCTTCAATTCCAATCGCACTCTCAGTCCTGCCAGCGGTTTCAAGCCCGATTCCGCTTTCAATTTTGAACATCCATTATGCCGATTTTTCGACTCGTGGTGTTAACCGCGAGTAAAGCTGCTGTTATTCTATTACGTTCGTGATTGTCTCGTTACTTACTTACTTGTAATATTTGCTCGGTTCTGAGCCTGGTGCAGATTCTGGTTCTGCACTCGCAGCCGATTCCGCATCAGCTTATGGTTCCAGTCTCGATCCCGGTTATAGATAGCTTAGATATCTAACTAAATCCACTTACTTGACTGACGAATTAAATTTCCTTTGCTAATTGAAATTTTATGGTCCACATTTCTACTTATGCAAAAGAACCAATTTTTTAACTTCGTCGACCTTAAAGACACGTCAATAATTTTATTGATGTAGTAGTTTTAGAGGTTGGCTTTCATAGAGAAATATATTTTTATGTTGTATATAAGTATATTTCACGGTGTTTCGACCCTCATAGTCACAGGACTGATCTAAAATTTTCATCTTACCGTTAGGGATCTATAATGCAAAAAATCATACTAAAATCGCGAAAACCTATAATATGAAGCGTAAACGAAGCAGTGATATATACATTTAAAAACTCCAATCAAAGTTATATGGATGTATCAAAATTTACACACTCGCGGGCGACATCGAAAGCAAACGCTTGTTTTTAGATTAAAAATTAAGTCAAGGATAACGTAGCTTGCTACTAATCAAATAGTCCATGGAGTCGGTACAAAAGTTCCTTATGATTATCCGTTACAAAGGAACTAAAGAATTACAAACTTCTTCTCTTTACATAGTAGTATAATTGAATATTCACGGATATTATATTCTTGTTGAATGTTAAAGTAAACGTACAGGCACACTATCGAACGACTCTTTCATTAGATATAAAAAAAAAGTACATTCTCTACTCTCACCAACATTTAATATGTATCGGCGTACACGCGCGGGCGAAAGCGTTTAGGTCAGCGCTCGAACGCTCGAAGCCGTAGGAATAATTCATTTCGTAGCAGTTTCGCCGGGAATGCGCGGAGAGGATCCCGTTTGCATGTACGTAGATAGTATGTTTCCCTTGGCAATAATAATGGGGTAGTTTACTTGTGCCGCCTACGAAATACGTTCGGCGCGAGATCGATGTATGCTCGCCTCTTCGGGGGACACGACAGCGACGAAACTTCGGGGATGGAAAAAACGTGTACTTCACTCGTCGAGTTCGCGAGTAGTTTATATATGACTTCGATTGTTAAATGATTTGTTCTTGGCTTTTGAGACGATCGCCGTTTGAAGTGCTCTGCCATTTTTTTCCTCAATATTCTATTCAGGTTCGTTTGCATTGATTCTCATCTTGTCGTCTTCGACAAGTCGATGGTGTCGATGTGACGCTGCAGCCGAAATGGTGTTCTAAAGTAGACATTTTGTAACGGCTCAAGAAGTTTACTCAAAACCTTGTTCACGAGATAATTTTTGATGAGCGAATGTCATTTTAACAAAAAGTGAGTCCTGTAACCGCGACCGTGTCTGTAAACAAATTATTGTACGTTTACCTAACAGTATGAGTTTATAAGTATGCGATTTGGTTTTATACTGTGAAACCATCTTAACGTTGATCTAAAACTAGCGTTGTCTCGTCAGCGAAAAGATTTCGAATGGTTAATAGCGCAGACTGCAAAGTTCTTGTATAACTTAAACTTTAAAAGCGAAGGACATAACATTAAGCTCCGACTGATGTAGTCAGGGTCGTCTTTACCCGAAGATACTCTCCAACGGTTAGCGGAATCGACTTGGATCACGTCAATATAGAAAGGATAAGTTTTGGAATTGCAGCGATCACGAAAAAAAAATAACAATATCAGGACGTGCTATTTTTCAAAAACATGTCTTTTCTCTTGGACGCGTGTCAAGTCGATTCGATTGTCTGTTGAATAATGCTTTACTATAGCAGAATTCTTGTTGCTGACAAAGAAGGAACTTAAAGTTTCAAAACTTTCCATGATTTTCTTGGAAAGGTATTCAAAGATGCTCACTTAAATATTTTCCGACTCCTAGACCTGGCCCACTCCTTCCTCCAGCACTCCACTCCTCAACCATTACTCCACTCCCCCCTCCATCGGATGTCCTATTTCCTTTTAAGAAGCTGGTAACACACCGCTGACACCTTTAGGGTCGTGAGTGTCCATGGATGACGATAGCCACCTACTTTTTGGTGGCTGGCACGCTCGTTTGCCCCTCGATATGATATTAAAAAGAGTGAGTTTAATAAATTCCTATCTGAATTTCTCGCGACAAGCATCAAGCATTTTGAGATTCGTTAACCTATCAGAGAAATAGTTGTTTTTTTCTTTTCAGTGCGTTTATTATGATTCTGAATACTAGGATTTGTGTATTAAAAATATTTCATGGTAATTCTTTTTTCGTTTTATGCTATAGTATCACTTTGCACATATCCACTAGCTACTGCATGAAATAAATTCTGCAACCTTCTCTGGTTAATTATACAAAAACGAACGCAGTTCAGAAATGTAAAATTTGACAGATGACATAAGGAGAACCTGTCAAAACAAACGATATTATAGGTATGCGATCTAGATTTTCTCGTGTCGGCGCAAATCGCCGTAGCTGTTTTCTTTGCGTAAATGACTAAATTATTTTTATCCTTCTTTATTTCTGATTTTATTTTAAAACCACAGCATTTACTGGACCAAATTTTAAGCACCCGAAACCGACGAGCTTGCATGAAAAGATTAATGGATATCAGTGAGGCAAGAGAGATATGCAAATATCGTACCATGTGGAAATCTATAGTCTCTGCCTACCCTTCTGAGAAAGAGGCGTGAGTTTATATTATTATTATTGCCGATATATTTAATGTTTACCTCTACCAAAATTTTTCTGTCGTGACGAAGAACGGACAATTGAGAGCCATAATTTATAGTAACGCACATGACTTTTAGGTTTATCCTAATTCCTACGTAAAACTAGTAGATTCTTAATTAAATTTAAAGAACAATAGTCTCGATAAATATTTTAATGCTAAATAAAACAATACTTATAACCATATAATAATGTTCTCATGTTTTAACAAATACGGAACTTAGTTTTGAAAATTAGTAATGTTTCGGTAAAATATTAAATAAACATATTTTTTTAGTTCGAATACTTATTTTTCCTAAGGCGCTTTTTAGACATACATCAGATTTACTTAAATATTCCGAAAAAATATTGGTTCCGTCTTCATTCAAATTCTTGTGGAGAATTCTCGAACTCGCCTTAGTCATCTCTAAGTTATAGGGCAGTTTCATGAAAAAAAAGACGACACTTCCCTTTATCCTTACATAAGAAAATTAGTTTTATAAAGTTGAAATGGAAGCTCTTTGACGGGATTGAAGTTGGACGAATAAAATTAAGAACTAATTTAACTTGTAACTCCCTTTTGATGTGAGTTTGACACTTTCTACTTAATGCCGTAGTCTAATGTTAAAGTTATGTGAACGCATCCCAACTTACCGTTACGCCGGCCGACGTGTGTAATAACTACAGGGAAATACCCGCGCGCGCGGACATACAGGCTGATTATAAATCGTTGTAAACACGGAAAACTGTAACGGAATTATAAAATACATAGAAGAGTTTAACTCAAAATTAGTTTTCTCTTATTATTTTAATATGATGTTATACGCGAAAGTGTTAAATTGGGTAATGACGCTAGAAGAGAGTCAGTCCGCTAATCTGTACATTAGAATTAAGCGAACAAGGAAAATTTTATGTCTAACATATCTATACGATAATGTGGGTTTTCATAGTTAGACTTGATATCATCGGAAAGGTCTTGAGCTGAATCTTTTATGAACTCATATATTTTTTTACGATTGTTCTATTTAATGCCACAACTCATTTGTTTATTCATTTTATTAAGTTTATATGAATGTGGTTTAGTCATCGATTACTTGCTATGCCCCGTGGTTTCACCCGCCTTTTAGTTTAAAAGAAATCGTATTATTTATAATAATCTAGAGTATTTCGACATGGACAATATTTATATTTTTTTACATTTTAATCAAATATTATAAACAAAAATTAATCACCTAGGATTTTTTTTTAACTTTTATTAGTCATATTTTTGTATGATATTAGAATATATAAATTTTTACCGAATCTGACCTAAATAAAGCGATATATAATTGTCCGTAGGAAAATAGTAATCTCTTAATTTTATTTTATTGGTAGATATAAAACATGAAAAAATTCATTCTATATTCACACGAGCGAAGCTGTGAGTTTATTTTTAAGGCATTTTTTTAAAATTTCAAGTTAAAAATTTAGCACGTTTCTAAAATATAGGCAACATATTATTCTGATTTATAAGCTATATTGTTATTCAGTAACAAACTTCCTAACTTTCATATATTTTACAATATCAGTTAAATTACACGCTATTTTTTACATCCCAATTGTAGTCGCTTATGTAAATTTATTTGTAAAAATGTAGGTTTAACCCTGTCAGATTTTTCTGGCCCCATTTGTCAGATCTGCCTATCGGTCATCATCGTTAACTTGGACTTCTACTATGTTATCTAAAGAAATAAATATTTAATTTTTATGTTGAATTGCATAAAGCCCATATTTTTTTAAACATTATTGTTATACATTTGAAATGGTTTAGCCATTACACGTAAAGATGTCTGTCAAGGCGTTGATTGTTATAGATTTCCTTGACAAAAACCACGACAGCTCAGTTGCCAAAGATCACGGGGTACCTAATGTTAGATAACTGATAATTTTCATCAATAAATAGGCTATGAAATAAAGTATGAATTTTTGAAATTATATATTAGTTTTAGAGATTAGTGTTTTCAAACAGACGTAATAGAAATCGTCCAGACTGCTTATAAATTTTCTTAAAAATTGGACTATAAAGCAAAGCAAAGCAAAATCCTAAAGTAAAAAACTAGTTTTCAAATGCAATTGTTAGTCCCAGAGATTAGCGCATTCAAATCAATCTACTCTTCAGCTTTAGATATTAGTATGCATTATTATCAGAAAATATTATTTAAAAAAAAGAACTATTTAAGTAATTGTTTAAAAACACTCCAAATACAACTAATTAACTACTTTTAGAGTCAGTTCCAGCTAGAAATAAATCAGATGCAGTTGTGTCTCATAAGAAGAAGATTTGCTTCTGACTCTGTATATAATGTTTCATACGAGTATTCATAGTTATAGATTATACGTCATTTTGCTTTGCCTTGGCTTGGCTGGAAAATTTATTTAAAATTTATCAGTTATTGATTAACTATAACTTTATAATTTTTATGGCTACTTTTCATGTGAATTAAGTCATGAGTATTATAATTGGCCAGGCGTCTCTTACACTTTTGTACAAAGAAAATGAAAACGCAGTTTCAATTCAAAATGTATTGTCAGGCCAGTGGTGCTAGTAGATATTCCAGGGTTTTTATATCCTTAGTAGGACTTCAATTACCATATTATTCATATACAAATTATTTCTATTATTTGTAATATAAAAGTTCTTCGCTTAATCATTCACACCCACATTAAAGTCGCCGCATTTCTATTTTTATCGCTAAAGAGTTCTAATGTGATTTTTTTCAGTTTGTTACTTGGAATTTTATAAATGAATGAAAATATGTAGTTAAATTAATAAGTGATTTCAATTCTGTTAATACTGGTTTCTAGTAGTAGTAGCCATTGAAGAGGATTTTCTGTTGATAAATCGTAGTATTATCTCCTAGCTCTTAACCTTAAGCCAAAGCATGACCAGCAACATGAGATGATGACTCCTAAACGCAAACACGTGAATAACTAATAAAAAAATTCAAACGCACTATATATGCCCATGAAATTTGAGGGTATTGCTCGATTTCTTTAGGATTCCAGGTTCCATCATTGTGGAACTGGTGACTATGGAACCATTTACAGAGTACACTTCTTCAAACAAAAAAATAATTTTCCAGATCGGCCTACAATTGAGACAGTTATCGCTGAAAGTACATAAAAAAATACATGTCTTCAGAAGAACATAGAACCTCCTTCTTTTTTTGAAGTTAATTGATTAAATTAAAGAAACATATAACAAAAATAAAGTATTTAAAAAAACATACGGAAAACTAAATTAAAATTATGAAAGTATAAGGTTTCCTAACTTTTCTTTTTAATTCTCGGCATTCAAATAATGAATGTTGGTTACTAGGTAGGCGACACTTATTTTTTAGAACTGGCTATTTAGAAACTGTAAAATAATAAAACATATTTAAATTAAGAAATAGAACTACTTGCGAAACTTATTATGTACATTGCGTTCAACTGTCATTTATTTTTACAAATTGGCGGTAAAAAGAAAATTGTCTAACGTGAACATGAATTTAATGCGAGAAAATTTTTTCTATGACTTTCGTTATCGTTCAAGCCAACAAGAAAGTTATAATAGACTTTGGTTCGTTTTTCGCGATGAAATTCCATATCCTGCTACTGTTTATAACTGGTTTAACTAGTATCAGTGTGGTCGTACAAATGTGATTGATGATCTGTGTGAAGGGCGTCCTTCTACGGTAGCGATCGAAGACAACATTAGTGCTGTGCGGCTCATAATAGATTGACAGAAGAGTCACCTACCAGTGCATTCGGATAAGCTTAGGCATTTATACAGTTCAAGTGAACAAAATCCTTCATGTACATTTAGCGGTCAGGAAGCTTTGTATTCGGTGGATATCTCATAATCTGATCGAAGTTCAAAAACTCTAAAATGAAACAAAATGCCAGCGAGAGAACGAAATTTGATTTGAGTAGATTTGAGATATGAGATGAGGTACAATGCGAGAGAAAGAGATATGTGTGCTTATGTGCGTCTGTTTGTAGCAATTTGTTGAAATTTAAAAGATTGAGTTAGAAAAAGAAAATGTAAAATGAATAATAAAAATTTAAAACGCTTTTAAAACCATACTTAAATATTATTTTGAACAGACTTCAAAAACAACTAATTAGCTATTTTTGGAGTCTATTCCAGCTCAAATCAGATACAGTTATATCTCGATAGAAGTAGTTCTCCTTTTTGATTCCATATTTAACGTCTCATACTCATGGTTATAGATTATACGTTTATTGCTCTTGTTTAGCTTGAACCGACATCAAAAAAATATGTTTTTGAAGGCGGTTATGTTTTTTTTTTATTTACTTTATTTCACGTTTTTCAGTTAAAGAGTAATTAGGATTTCACAATTTATTTAGCTATTTTATACGTGGATTGAGCCATGGTTAATAAAATTGTCCAGCCATCTCCTTTAATTTTGTACGGAAAGTGGAAAAGCAGTTCCGATCCTGAATTTATTGTCCCCTAGTAATTATTCCAGGGTCTTTACATTCTTAGTTGTAGTGCAACTACTAAATTATTCTTATACAAACTATATAAAGTATTCTTATTCTTTATAATATAAAAGTTAATATAAAAATTCATCCTGTTTTACTATCATCGTTAGAGTTCCGATTTGTTCCTACTAAGATTAACACTTTGTAATTGTATAAATGAATGAAAATATGTCAGTAGATTTATAAATAATTAATTTTAACTCTGTGTGTATTAGGTTTTACTAAGAGCCATTGAAGAGTAGTTTTTGCCGACAAATCGTGGTATTATCGCCGAACTTCTGACCGTTAAAAATTGCTGCGGCTTCTATCATCAGCTTAGCAGCATTAAATAATAACTACTGTACCCAAAAACATGAATAACTAAACCAAAATCAGCTCAAACACACAAACACAATGCCAACAGTGCCTATAATATTTGAGGATTACCCTCGATGTTCCTGGAATCCCATCGTCAAATCCTGATTTAAGTGATAGTGGAATCACCTCCGAAATACGCTTTTTAAACAAAAAAAAAAAAATAAATTTCGAAATTGGTTCACAAATGAGAAAATTATAGCCGAGGAGTTTCGATGAGTATCTGTGGTTTTTTTATCAGTTCTACGTTACAAAATAATACTTTCTAAATGCAAATGCTTGACTTATAGCCTAGAACAAAATCGCATTATGTAGACCAAAAATATTTGAGGATGTTCCGCAATTTTTCATGATACCTCATTATCAAAATTGAATTTTGAAAAAAATGAAACCAATTTGAATGTATATACTTCCAAATAATAAAAGAATCTTCCATATAGGTTAATAAATGACGAATTTCGGAAGTAATAAATATAAAAAAAAAATAGTGCGTGGAGTCCTTCCGCGCGGAAGAAGTGAAACTTCGTAATGTGGAAATGAAAATAGGAAGGGGTAGAAATTGCGTTTTTCGTCGCACGTTACAATTGCGAAAAACAATTGCGAGACGAAATCTACGGGCTCACTCTCTTTCTCTCTTCCTCTTGCGTTGGAATATTGGACGCTACTCGTTGCTAACGCTCGCGCTGGCCTGTAATAGGTATACTACGCGCATGCGTTAGAGTGCCACGCATTCACTCTCGCTCTGTCTCTTTCTATTCCCTCTCCCCAGGAGCGTTGAACGTTTAACGCAACAGTGCTTTCATACCCTTACCATGGTAGCGTTAAACGTTTAACGCAACCTTGTTGGAAGTCGCATTAGAAGTTTCACTTCAACAAAAACTCCTGATATCGCATTCGTCTTTTCCTGGCAGTTTAATTTTCTGAAGGTGATACCTTCAGAAACGCGTGTGAACCGCACAAATGTTAATTTGCATGGAAATTGTTATCACCGTGATCAAAACGCCAGTGTAGAAATTTATATATTCAAACCGCGTGTCAAATGACGGTTAAAAACGTTTGTCAATTTCATATTTTACATCTAAGTAAGTCGGGATTACAGTTACTTGAATTTCGAAAGTTGTCACTTTTGTCATTGGAAAATATAATTGTAAAAGGACTATCATATATTATAAAAATACCTCTGTAATGCTCTGGTGAATGACAGAAAATATAGACCGCAGACCCGATCTCGGTTTACGTTTAAATTGCTTCTAGATAATAGAAAATTGTACTTTATCTTTTTCCGTGGTTACATTTGATTTTTTAAGGGCTATTATTACAGGTATTTGCGCATTTTTTTTTCATAAAATATCTTATAGCATATTACAAGAAATAATTTACCTTTAAATTAAAACCAAAATCGTGACAACCATTAATTTCTTTCGGAGATTACAAACAGATTGACAGATCCTGAATTTTATCATATATACAAATGTTCGTTACTTAACTAGTTTAGGAGTAACGCTAACCTATCAAACGGCGTCCTCTTCAATCCGAACCAGAGTTCTGGTAGAATATAAGGTAGAAAATGTAATATGGAGGGCAAGCCTACAAATATTCTGATCCGACGAATTTCTGATGTCCGGTGAGCGTGTACCGATATTCGTCATAAGCGAACGTTCGTTCAGAAGAAATTCCGAGTGTATGGGGTCTTACACAAAACACGCACGGCGTACCCTTCAGATGCGGACCAGAATTTTTCATTCGGAAATTTCTGGTAATATTCTTTGGGAAAAGAAGAAATGCAGCATTTGCGCGTCGCCTTGCGGTGATCATAAACAAAAATAAAAATCCACCTTAATTAATAGAATAGCACCACCTAACAGTAATAACAATAGTGAAATGTAATTTCCAGCATCTTCTACAATAATATTTATGGTCTTTGTGATTTGTTTATTACATTTTTTATAAATAATTTTGAACGAAAAAGAGGAACATTTGAAATAGCCAATCTATAGCAGATTTATTTTAATTAACGAGGTATAAACATTTACAAACATTTTTCAGCATTCTTATACCTTATTACATCAATATTTTGAAACAGAATATCTTAAAATATCACCCTTTATTATAATTATTAAACAAAACTATGCAGAAAGCTGCATAATTGCGAATTTAATTCAACTTTTGGTTTAAATTGACGGAGCCTCGATATATATTCTATAATCTATTTAACGCCATAAGCAGATCTGAACAGCCGTTCACTTTTCAATTAGATTTTTTCCTTCTACAAAATATCAGGGCCTGAGTTATGGCCTCTCGGGATGGCCCTTAAAACAAACGGCGTTATCAAATCAGTGCGCCCGAGTTAAAGTGCCGGTGAAATAGAAATGGGGCACTTATTGCCTTCACAACGCCTCCCCCCTGCCCCCGCGCCGCCGCCCGCTCCTCCTACCGGCCCGATTTGCGCCGATCCCTCCATCGTTCAGTAAATTTTGCTCACACTTCACCCCCTCCGCAGCTGAAATAAAAGCTTCAACGAGCCGAGGAATATAAGCGGATTATAGAAAAGTTTAAGTTTTTATTACCATTCGGAAGCTTTGGGATGATACGCTTGAAACATGTTGTTTAAAGTCACTTATGAGTATTTGAAACATTTCTTAAATTGCACGTTAGCGTTTTTTTTTCTACTATTATCATTTATTGTTGGTAAATGTTTACGGCGATTTATCTTCGCAGATTTTTTTTCAAATCATTTCAGTAAAATAAGCTAATAGTTCATTAGCGTTAAATTTTTTTTCTTTAAGACAATGATATCTTTCGTAGCCCAGTGTGAGAAGCAAAATCATCCTTGATATCACCGTTTTTTTTTTATTTTTAATCGTTCGACGACAAACCTCCCTCCGATGTAATACAACAGTCGCAATATAAAACCTTAATACAGGAGCCCGAGCAAATCGCAAGACGTCGCACAAAAGGGACGATTCAACATTTATTTTCGGAAAACACTTATATCTGAATTTGATTTGGAGGCATTGTTACTGGAAATTGGAAATTAGAATTCAATTTGCGCTTGTATCGCTGATAGCAGCTTTATCTCGAGCTGGCGGGCTTTCGCCGCGTTTAGCCTAAAATATCTCTGTATATTTCACTGAGTCATTAATTTAAGCTTTCCGGAGCTTTTGTTTGTTTTCACAATGAGATTATCATCTTTATTTGCGCTATGATAGTTGATTAAATATGGTAGGTACTTGTTTGTCAGGTTTAATTCTTTGACTGACAGCGAAACTCGAAGCGGGTGTTACGAGTACCTGTATACACTGTATCTATCTATACATACGTGGAATACTTGAATCTGGATTTTACAACGTAAGAGTTAAACGTATTATGTGAATGTAAAACATGAGATATTATTGCTTTTCTCGTATTTAAGCGGATAGGATACATTTTTTTTGTCAGATTTTGTTAAATCCACTGTCGAGACGTACTATTCCACAATCTTTTCATTTCGGATTAAAGGGTTGGACCTTTTTAAGCCCTTCATTTTCAATGTGTGTTGGGTGCTGGTTTACGCGTTATCAAGTATTAGTATGGGCAATAAGATACACTATGTTGTAAAAGCCTACAAGAATCAAATCTTTCTAATACTCCAGACATTTAAAAAATTACGATATTTTAACGGAAACTTATTTTTCACGATATTATGAATTATTAAGATCATACAATCAAACAATAAAATGTAAAAAATAAGTAGAAACCCGGCATAAAAACAACAAGTTTTTAATATCCAATACGCTCTTCGAAAGCAATCAATAAGACTAATACAAATAACGCTGGACACGTAGTGCCGTTATAATTTATCAATATTTCATACAGACAGTTTTATTGAATTCGGCCACAAGTAACCCATGATGATATTGCCTATAAGTTGGTACTGTAAAAGATAGATGACTTCTAATAACATGGAATTGTGAAATACTTAAAATTATTGTTGTATTTGTCAGTTGTTTAATCATCCCTTTGCACCCCACCACAATATTTTTTTTTACTCATAGTGAGGATTTTCAACCATAAATCTTCCACGCAGTTTCAGTGTAGGTTGAGGGCTGCGAACGATTAGTCGATTCGCCCGTGTCATTAATATCGAACTCAGGACCTTTCAGACCTCGTAGACGTTGTTCTTAACTGCTAAGCCACCATAGTTCCCGTACAGTATTGTAACGTATTCTTATTTTCCCATAATTCTGTAACCCGCGATAATAGAGCGATGTGTGTGCGTATAGATTACTATACCTTTCGCAAGCTTTTTACGCATAATTTCTTCAGTCATGGCTGCGAGCTGAAAATATTCTATGTATTTTCACACCCTCGCGCCGGTGCGCGCGCCCTGGAGCATTATGAATTTTTCTCGCACGATAATTTATTGCATGATTTAGTACGAGGAGGTCTCGGCCGTGGTACTCGGCTCGCGAATTAGGACATAAAACGTATGCCTGTCTCTCTGTATTAGTTTGGTTTAATGTGACGAATATGGTAAGCCATTGTACAAGAAGATGCAGTTTTATACATATTTATATGGAAAATAGTAAGGTTTTACTTTTTGTATTTTCTGTGGAGTTCCTATTTTTTTTTGGCGTAAAATTTTGATTTTTACGAAAATATATAATTTAGCTTTAACTTAAACATTAGCCATGAGAAGATTTATTGGTGTGTTTAGATTAGCAGAGATAAAAAATTATATTTAACTTGCGTTTTTTAATACAGACGCATTAAATGTTCAACTTTAGTACATGTATTTATTATACAGATTTCCTTAAATTCTCAATAAATAAGCAATTTAATATTTTCAACATAAATAGTTCACTATTGTTCTTTGTTATTTATCTGAATATGTATACTAATTTCTCATTTACGTTTTATTTATTACTGTCACTATTTATTATAAAATAATAAATATCTCTCAATAATAAGATTCTCTTTTGTAGAGTTTATTTAGGGAAAACTAAACGAAGCAAAAAGTAATTTTGAATTAATTTAATAATTAATATCTTTGTAAACCGTGATGAATTTAATTTTAATAAATCATAGCTATTCGTTTTTGTTATAATGAATTAAAAATTAGTTAGAGTTTGTATATCTATTAATAATGGCTAGCTAAATATTATTCAAGAAATAATTAATTAGCATTTAGAAAGGTCATATTGTTTTACGTCAAATTTTGAAAAAGTTGTGTCATTTTTATCCGCTTCAAACATTGCAATAATTCGTCGTCAAGTCGTTATACGATTTCTTAACAGCTAATGCTTCTCATTTTATACTAGCTTCCGCCCGCATCTCCACTTGCGTAGGTAGATGCGAGAGCCGCTCGTATAAGAGGAAGGAATTAATTAATGCTAAAAAATAAACATATTTTTTTTAAATAAAATACAACTAAGAGTCGCATTGCGAGATCAGGTGAGAAAGGGGAATGGTATTTTTCTGCAAAAAGTTCACAGAGCGGTATTAAATAATGCGTTGCCGTAGTGTAGAATTAAGCCTTTTCTAAACCATGATAAGCTTTCTCTAAAACACGGAAACACAGTGGCTCAAAATGGTGCGTCAATGTTAAACACTCGCGGTAACTGCTGCATACATTGCTCTTCGGACAGGCCAGCTATAAAATATATGATAGTTCGCCAGTGCTTACGTTTCAAAAACATTATTTGTTTCATAGAAACACACTTTACGATACCTGCGTTTAAAAATGCGAAAAGTGATTAATGTGCGCGCTTTTGTATTGAAGTGGACGTGCACGCATGCGCAATCACAACCACGGTTAAACCGGTGTTTGACAATATCCCAGCAATTCCAGATTTGTCCTTGTATATCAACTGATTACAATTTTCAGCAAAACCCTTTGTTGTATTCCGTTGTTGAATCTAATCCTGATCAGTTCTTGATGCCAATTTGTTTCATACTTAATTCCGTTTTTGGCCCCGCTTTTAATTTTGAACCAAGTTTCGGTTTGAGTAGTTTCCAATTCAGATCCGGCTCTTGGTCCCGGTCCTGCTGTCAATTCTTAACTCAATACTGTTTCTTATTCCGATTCGCGCCTCAATCTTGATTATAATTTTGATTCCACAGTCGATTTCGATCTTGGTTTCTTTTGCAATTTCGATTCCGATACCATACAGTACCAATTTATACTAACCCGAACAAATGCTAGTATCAAAATAAAACTTATGCTGTATTTATTCGATGATAGTGTAACTTTCTATGGGTGAAAGAATTTTTAGAATCTGTAATAGCAAATATGCAGATGAAGCCGAAATGAAATGTTAATAGTCTATTTTATTCAGGGAGTTTCTTATTAATGAAATAATACTTGGAATCACTTTGATAGTTCCATTCAATAGTGCAAATAGGCAGACAACGTCAGATACAAATGTCAGTGTCTTTTTTCAGAAATCTTCTCATTAACGAATACGATATATCGCTGATTTCACAGTCAATGGATGAATGGTTTGGGCATGCAAAAAAACGTGCAAATTACATACACATTTTTATAAATTATACAACCGGACTTCTTCTCCCCTAATTAATGAAAGACGCGTCCCACCACTTTTAATAAGCAATATTTATACAAAATTTTATAGTTGTACCTCGCTTCATAAAAAGTTTTATACAAAATTTAACTCGCTTATATTTCAATAAGTAACGAAATTCAAAAATACTTTTTTAGTAAATCCTAACAATATACAAACTATAACCAAATCATATTTTATTGAGACAACTTATGATTTTTTGGTCTATAACATATAAAAAATTTTAAATCCGGATAGTAGTTACAGAATTTAACGAGGTCAAACGAAAAAAAGCTATTCAGATAGCTAATAGCTTTATTCAAGAATTGAGATATCACTTGCAAAAACAATTTTTCAAATCCAACTGGTACTTCCAGAGATAAGCTTATTCAAACCAACAAAAATAAAGATCATCAATGATTTAGATAGTTTATACCCTTTGCATTGCATATTATATAAACAATAACTCCTGTTATTCCTAATGGCCCCAAGCATTCTTCTGAGTAGGTAGAAAATATTTGTGAAGAGAAATTATGATTTCCTCGGGTATAGTTCTTGATCTGGCCTGGATATGTATTTGTGAATGTCCTTGCGCAGTTATTCATATTTCAGGAACAGCTTGGAGGGCTTAAGCTCCAAGCTCCTCATTCTGATATAAAAAGATTGTGGGAAGGTACGTCTCAGCAGAGGGGTGATTAAAAGCTAATTCGTCGAAAAATGTTCACCCGATTGGAGTTAGATTTTTTTGACACATTACTATATTTCTATTTTATTTACTTTTTCTTCGTATAGAATATACACTGTAGAGTTTAAACTAAATATTAATCTCCATATTGTCAGCGTTATTATATTTAATGTGTTCTTAAAATAATATTCAAATAATGTATTCCTCTATAGTAACCCACACTGTGAAAAGGAACTTTCAGTACACAAACGTATTAGCTGTGGCCAGGAAGCTGACGACCTCGTATTTATCAACTTCATTTGTGAAATTATTCATATTAACCTTATCATACTAATGTCTTTTTACTTCGTTATTAAGCATCCGTTCTTATTTACGTAAAAAAAAAAGGGATAAAACTGACCATTTATACATTGCGTTTTTCCATCTGTAAACTTTAATTTCTAAATAAATTAGTAGTTACTTCAAATTTAAATTCTATATAGTTTTTTCCGTGCATCGATGTTTAATCTTTATATATAATATAAAGACTAAACATCGATATAAACATATATATCACATTTTTTTATGATATACTTCGAAACACACTGTTTTCGGATTTTCTTTTTATGGTACTGAACTTATTCGCAAACACGACTCTTTGTCAACACGAGTGTCCTATGGGTTATGATAGGATGATTTTAAGAGTATTCAAATATGCAACAAAAAAACCGTATCTGCTGATTGCGTTGACTTAGAAACTCGAATTTTTACATCTATAAGGGGCCGCAGACATTACTATTTCTTATCAGTTTCAACTTGATATTACTAGAAAGCGTCTAACAGACATATAACAAAGTCATCCTAGAGGTGTCCCGTTTTTCATCTTGAAGTACGTAATCAATCGTAATCTATAGATATAATAAAATCATACGAAAGACAAGTTCTGTACAGTAAATATTTTAAAAAAAAATTTAGTTGCATATGCTTTGTACAAAATAAAAACTATAAAACAGCTGCTTTTAAAATTTTTGTCTGTTTGTCTATCTGTTTGTCTGAATATTTGGCTGTTTGTTTGTTCAAGCAAATGACTAATTTGAAGAAAACTTTTAGTGTTTTGTTTTATTAGCAATATACTTACTGTTTGTCTTAGGACCAATGTGTCCAATTATTCATAATTTCCTTGTTTTTTTATAACAATTTAGTTATAAAAAACAAGGAAACGGAGAAAAGTCGCTATAAACATTGTGATGAAAGACAAAGAAGAAATGAAGGATAACTTTTATGTCTTTTTAAGACATTATTATTTTATTACCACAATGCGAACGAAGTCGCGGGCAACAGCTAGTGAAGCGTAAATTCGAAAATCTATTTGAAGTGTAAAACTTAATAAATATGGTTAGTTGAATTGTAATTAAATAAAAAAAAAGGAATGCTCAACTATTATAGCAAATCTTTTAATTTAAGCATGCCCTTCGTACATTAAAGTTCCATGTATATAAAATTGTTAAAATAAATTTATTCGATCTATGCTTTGCTATTATTTATTTCCTTTTCTGTAGTCAGATAACAGAAAAAAAAGATGAATTTCAAAATAGACAACAAATCCATTTTCTTTTTTAGAATTAATTAAGAGAGAAGAAAATTAACGATGAACTGCATTTTTTTGCAATCAGTTAAAAGGGTAGAAAAGTAAGCTTAAAATATTGAAATAGACAACAAGTCCTCTTGTTATGTCATGTCTTGTCTGTGGACTTTGGCAAGTAACTAAAAATGTTATGACCGGCTAGTATTTCATTGAATTCTCAAGTTGATGTTGTAAATAAAGTCTTTTGGAACTTGCTTTGTTGTGATTTATTTAAAGAGAATTATCAAGGTTTGGGCACATTCTAATTTATATACAAAACAGGTCGCACCAAATCATTTTGAAATGCCACTAAGAAAACTGTCGATTTCGAAAAGATATTGTTTTCAGACGATTTTTTGAAAATAATACTTTTATTACATGGCGATCTTTGTGTGTGTGTGTGTGTGTGTATGCTCATACGTGCCTGGGTTTAGATTTTAACCGTTATTTTAGTCATTTGTAGAATATGAATTCTAAAATTAATATTATGATTTAAAAAGTCGCTCAATTTTGTAATCCTACATTATATCATATAAATATCGGCTGTGATCAAGATCGGGTTCGGTATTGGGATAAAAATCGAAACTGCGCTTGAGATCAAAAGCAGGACAGCGATTTTAAGGGAAATCGGACATAACTTTTTCCATATCCGAACAGGCGCAGTCGCTTGCAATCTCTTTCATACAAAAACAGCCGCAGTAAATTAAAGTGACAATTTTAATTTAAATTCTAAGCAAACATGCATACGCTGTTACTTATTTGGGTCACGGCGTTAGAATCGATCCCCGAACGCACTCGGCTCGAATTGTAAGCAAACTTCTTAATTTGTTCGTCGGCTGGCAGCGACACCTGTGCTTGAACTTTGGTAATATACGACCTACTTTATTTATGCTGAAACGATTACAACGTGACGCCAGTTGTACGGTTGTTCAGAAGCCACTGATGCCAATAGGATTATTTAGCGTTTAAAATTCAAACAAAAGGTTTTAATTACAATTTATAAGCTTGCAAAAGTACAAATCTTTTGTTATCCTCAATGTTTTTCGGAAACTAGAACTCATTGCTGTAAATAAAAATTAACGAATTAAAAAAAATTCTGTTATAAAATCTTTTAGAATTATCTATATTTTGTTCATAAAAAAAAAGAAAATTATAGCAATTAAATATATATATATATACACATATAGTTGGCACCTGGAAGTTAAATTTTGTATGAAATTGTTTTTGTGTAGTCCGTATAAAGTTCCACTTTAAGTCACAACGTAGAGTATTAGACCACATGGTAGTTCCTCGTAGTTTTCCCACTCATCAGCCACCTGCCATTTTACAACGATAAGATATATTTCTTCATTGTCGAAATTAATGATATTATTTATCTATATGTTGATTAGAAAGAAATCTCTCTCGGAACTTACTTTTTCTGCTTATGTCGCTTGCTTTTTTTTGGTTTCATTTATCTTTCAAAGATATCTCAGAGGTAACACCGACGATATCATTTTTGACCTATATGAACGATTTCAACGCTAAGGTATATATATAAATAAATATTCTTTTGAAAACTTTCTTTCCTGATTTCTTCCAGATGGCTCGACCTATTGAAGGCTTTACTGACAAGGCTTATTCCATTAAGGTGAAACCGGGGTGTCCCTCGAACCGGCAAACAAATGATTCAAGTAATACAGCGGCCGCACTAGAAGGAAATGGGTCAATACAGGCCGGGCGGCGGGAGCGCGGCCACTCGTCCTATTACGGATATGTGTTTGCGTTGCGTGCCGCTTACTCCCAGCGAAAACAACGGGAATCTCTGCTTTTACCACACTCGCTGGATAAATCTTTACAGCTGTGATATATCTATAGCAACACAAAGCTGCGCCTTGTTCAGTTTCTTTGTACTCCATTGGCGATGCAACGTTTTGGAATTTCAACTAAATTTCCAAGTCATCCCGTTAAACTACTGATGGTATTATGTCAATAGGAGTATTAGTGTTATTGTCCTTGAAAGGACTAGTTATCTAAATTCTAGTCCGAAGGTTCTTTTATCAATTTTGCTTTCAATTTTCATAATTTCCTTATGGATTTAAAGTTGGATTACTATTTATATTCTTCAAATAATTTCACTATATACAAATTGCATATTTTTATAGATCTTGCAATTAAGAAAACCCTTAACAAATTTTATGTTTTGCTTTACAATTAAGACATTACATTAGCTATATTTTTAGGATACCGTGTATCTGATGAAAAATGTACCTTTATAGGATAACTCTCGTATCTGTCTGTTTGTTATAGGTCATTTACTTTGAATCCACAACAAAAAATGTTGCGATTTGTACATATACAAAGTGAGACAACCCAATCACAAACACACAATGTAAATAAAGGAATTCCAATTTCGAGGATTAATTTTTGGAGGCTTATTAGAGTATTGAAAAAAAAAATTGTGAATCACACCACGTGGTATGAAATATTAGGATTTTGCTATAAAAGACAAAAATATATTTATTTATAACGTCAAAATGTACAGCATAAAAGATATTAAAGAAAATATATGAAAATCGAATAGCCCCTCTTTTATCTCTTGCAATTAATAATTTAAAAGTATAACGAAGAGGCTCACATCTAGCAGGGCATATCTTAGGGTCGCAACGGTATTTGCGTTTAGATTGTGAACCAGTGGCTGAACATTTAGAGTAAATGAAGAAGTGCTACACTGAAATAACGACTGATAATAGTCTCGGTTAGCTTGATTTTTAGTACGCACGAGCCGTACGAAGGTTAGATCCGTATCGTTTTCAGAGTAAAGCCTGTAAAGCGGTGGTCCACGCGGCCTAACTGAAAATCAACATCGAGCTGGAATCTGTAAAAAATTTTGAGGATCGTGCATTCAAATGTTGACTAGACATTATTTTAGAATTAGTTTGATTTCTATCACTAAAAATAGTTTTAATCGTGACTCTATGTTCCATTTGTAACCGTTTTTTTTGTTTATCATGAAATTATTTCATCGTTGATAGCATCGACTGGAAAATTTGTGTACACGTTTGAGAAGAAAAACATTACATTATTTGTGTCATTTATAATTTGTTGTTTCAGCCAGAATAATGAGCGAACACTTGAACCGTTGAAAATAACGACTTGAAATATACTTAAGGAAATAATTTTGAAAGGTTGTGCCCATTATTATTTGAGGAATAATAAGACGTTACTAAAGTAATTGTCCAATCCCCTGTACATAGATTGGATTTGCAGGTAGAAATTTCAGCACTTTATACATTTATTAGGACAGTTTTCTCGTCTTATTTTTCTTTTCGATTAGGAAGAAAAAAAAGTGATTGGCTTAATAATTTCAATAAAATATTACACACTTCCGGTATTCAATAACAGAATATAAGCTTTTTATTTGATAAGTCGGAGTGTAACACATTCTTTGTATAGTTTATTATTAAATTCTATCGTTTTCTCACCAACATATTTATAAAAACGAATAAAAATATAGAAATGCCTACAAAATAATTCTTAATGTTTATAAAGCTGAGATTTGAAAGCATTGTTATTTATATTATTACATATCGACAATAAATATTTTTTCTTTATAAGTAAGCTCTTAGACTATTTCTAAAGTTTTAATCATAGACGGCGCAAATTACTCGCACGTAAAATAAAAAGAAGATTATCAGCTACTTTTCATCAAAGCTGTACCATAAAATAAAACAGTGTCTAGTAGTAACACCGATAAATGTGTTAATTAAAGTGTCTTATAATTAATGGACACTTTTTTCTCTCGCTCGGTTTAAAAGGAAGAATTAATTTACATTTCATTGAATTACTAAAACATTTGTCAAAAGTGACTAATAAATACGGTGTTATGATGTGACTCATATTTCACTGATATATAGCTTCTAATTAACCAAATTTAAAAAAAAAACAATTATAATTAAGTGAATAACTTTTTCATTACTCTACAGGTGTATTCTGACTCTCTCTAGGTTAATATAAGGGCTTTAAGCTCTAAGTTCCTCAAAATGAAACAACAAATTACACTAAGGCCATGGTGATGCCGTGCAGTGATGAAAAGTCGAAACAATCACACAATATTAGGGGTGATAACTTAAAAATGATGAACATTTTTGTGTTAGTACGTCATACTCAAAACCTCGAAACACAATCCGAGTAAATTTATCTATTTTCATTCCTTGAAAACTTTTGAAATAAGCGTTTAACATAAAATTTTTTTAACTGTCTATTAATGCGAACGTAATAATTAAAAAAAATGATATAACGTACAGGACACTTGATTATGGAACCCTATAAACTGTTTAAATCACGGGGATGGTTCGGTGTCGTCTTGCCTTGGAGCCCATTTCCGTATAGCAAGACGGGGCTTTTAGTTGCATAAACATATTTTGCCGGCGGCCACATTTGTTCCCTGATTTTATGGAGTTATGTGTCTGCATACCGAGAAATGAAAACACGACTGTAATTGTAGTATTAATTTATATTTTATGGCAAGCTTTATAATTATTAATAATTTCAGTATAGAGTTTTGCGGTAACTTAACACTAACCAATACGACACTAAACCACAATCAAACCACAAATAGCAAATCAAATCACATTAGAGTAGAGCTTGATTTGGAAAAAAATTGTTAATGAAATCATGAGTGGCTTTTTAATGGATACAGTATTGGTCATTTCGACTTGCAAAATGAACCATTAAGAAGACAAGACATGAAAGTTGACAACGAGGGATGGTTGTGTGGATTGAAGCTTGCATTGATGAATTGATTTCGGAACCAGGAAAAACCACGTATGACGTAAGGTCAATCATTAACGATAATTGAAAACAAACAATACACTGATGAAACAAATAACGAGTGAAAACAATGAAATAAACTATGAATCTGGGTAAAATGTTAACGCACTGGTTTAAAGGGAAGCTTACCTATAGGAAAGTATTTGCGAATGTTTAGAAAACGTGAATACACTTCGGGAAATTGTGGCGAAATTGATAAAAAAAAGAATGCACTCGATTTTCTCCACTATCGTTCAACTATGCTGATGAAACCTCATATCCTGCCTAAAACCGCTTGAACGGTAGTTAAAAAGGAAATTGCTGTTGAAAATCTAACTTACGTGGGTCAATCTGAAAGTACTTAGAAAATCAAAAATTGGCAAACTAAGAAGTTATTTTTATTATTATTGTTTTTTAAAATGCGATCCTTTGAGATCAATACATTGCTGTATTCAATGGAACCACTGCGAGAATTACTTTGTTTACTTGCACATAGGGGTTACTTCGTTGACCTTTTCATATGCAGTCACTGTGTCCGTAAACCACTTTCTTCGAAGTTTTTCTTTTATTTTAGGAAGTAAATAAAAAGTGCATGGTGCCTCGTCGGGGTTATAAAACGAGTGAGCTAGTATTTTTATATGTAACTTCCCCAAGGAGTTAATTATTTGTCTGGCGGTACGTGATGAGTTTTGTCACAATGAAAGGAAATTCCACTGCGAGGTCGTTTTTCCCATACTTTGGCGGGCAAATGATCGTTACTGTGCCAGTCTGCCGCGACTGTATTTTAGTTTCTAAATCAATTTTTGCATAAAGACCTGTCATTTCGAAGAAATAGGCCTTTCTTTCGACGCTTCGACCTCGCTTTACTTTAGTAGCCTCGAAAGAAAACATCCACTGATCAGACTATGTTTTGGTTTCGGGATCATAATCGTGAATCCAGCTTTCGTTATCTGTAACTATATCGTATATAGAATTTGACTTGCCACCGATAAATCTTTACATTATTTTGTGGCACCAATTAAGACGACGGGGTTTTTGAGCTTCTGACCGCTAAATCTTCATGAAAGATTTTGTGCACTCGACTCATGTAAATACCTAAGCTTGTCCAAATACGCTGAAATGTCACTCTTTTGTCAGTCTCCATCATAAGCTGCACCGCATTGATATTGTCTCCAGCCGTTCCCGTAGGAGGACGCCCGTCACGCAAATCGTCAGTCAGATTAGTGTCACCACATTTAAACTCGTTAAAACAGTTATAAACAGCAAAGGATGGAGCTTTATTCTGAAAGGCCGAGTTAAGTCTTTTATAATTTTCTTAGTGTTTTAAATGGTAACAAAAATCATAGAAAATCATTGCATAAAACCTTTCTCGCGCTAAATTGATGTCGTGGTTAGACAAACATTTTTTTTTGCCGCTATTTGTAAAAACAAATATAGTAATAACTTACATATATGTAGATAATAGCAATATACATAATAAGGTAGGCTAAGAGTTCCATATTTTAAATCTAATTATGTTTTTATGTTTTACAGTTTCTAAGTGATCAGTTTCAAAAATTTCAACTGTCATACTACGTAGCTAGAACTGACTATCTTTTTTTTTGCGCAGAATACAAAATAAATTGCTAAGAAGCAGTGCCTAAAAAGTCTTTGTAGGTTTCGTTGAATCATATTCCTTAGAGTTCTATAGTAAAGGCTTACTTGGTAAATATGTAAACATAATAGGAGTATTTATATTATAATGTCTAAATGCATATTTGCGTTTTGCCATATGAAAAGCAAAATTGTATTTAAACCCTCAAAAACGTAATATTTGTTTCATTCTAAAAAACATCGGATTTCCATTATTTCAGTTGCTTTTTTTATTGATTACAGCTGAATTTTTTCTCATCATTTCAATAATTATTGACGTCAGAGACTTTTTTAAAACCATGGAAAATGCACTAAATAAGAAATAAAGTAAACATCATACGAACGACACCTTTTATTGCATTTCTTTTTACAATTACAGTTATTTTTTGATTTCCATTACGGTAGAAAAATAAAGTATGCAAGAAATATAATTTTTGTTGCCCTCATTTACGACGGGCTCCATCCAAAAATAAATACGTAAAATCTAGTTTTACATTTTATGTATTTATTTTTTGATGATTAAAATTTAAGAGACGATGTTGTGGACTATTTATGAAAACGTCCGATGTTACACGTTTAGGAGTTGAATTTTTTCTTTTAAAGCTACCTATCTTTAGTATTTCATTTACATGTGTTTCTCTGTATTTACGATATTCTATAAGTAATATTTTATCTTGATGATTTTTTTTGATATTTTTAAATTAATTTGCAATGCAAATAATCAGAATCGTGAGGGTTTAGTTTGCGGTGCTAAAGCTTTCACACTAAAAGATTCAAGTTTATAAATAGAGATGCAAGTAAAATTTCGTTATGTGCCTTATTAAATGAATGGATATTTGATATAATAAGTTATACTTATTACAGTAGACGAGTAAATTTATGTTTCGTTTAACGATTTTGACACAATTCATTAAACTTAGCTCTAAATTCAGAAGATAAAATTAAAGTTGTTTTTCAATTATTTGAATAAGTAAAATATTCTGTGGTGCAACAATTTTTTCAACGAAAGCAAGAAATCATACAAAGTAAAAATTAAAACAAGAAAAAGGGTCAGAAAGAGAAAGAGTTTAGGAAAATATTACATACACCATAGAAGGACGATAAAGGCAAGTCGATAGGAGCGAGTCGATGACAAATACTGACGCAAAACTAACGCGGATGAAACTCTTCGGAAAGACCGTATATCCCTTTCATAAATCATCGGTGATAACTGAACGGATAGATGATAAAAATTCGGAACGAAGCTTTTCCGGCCGTCCCTCGCCCACCCGACTCACAGGTTAATTTCCCTATGAATTTAAAATGAGGTTTTGTAAACGTTTTACGAGTCGGGGCGACCTCGATTCGGGCCTGTTTTATTTTCGATTAACTTCCATCCTTATATAGGTCACCGTGTCGGCTTACACATTTATTAGATTCAACATCGGCGAAGGTGGGTTTCACACGTGACGCGCGAACTTCGCACCGCTCATTGTGGGGGGCGATGCCCGCTTTTGTGGGTTGTTTCCTTTTGGTGGCGACAACGCCATTAGCGTCTGCACACAGCGCCTTCTATGGATCCATGCCTCCAATTACTCGGTGATGCTATGATCAGGTATCTTCTGGATTCTATTTCAGTTAAAATTTGCATTGCCACCTATGCAAGGTTACGTCAGTCTGAGATCGAGGTTTATACTTGTGTCGCCTGTACGATAAAGATGATAAATTGTTCGTCAACTAAATAATCTATATTGTCCTTACTAACGCGAAACTCGTAAATTTGTTGTGTTGTGTTGTAAATTTTTGAGATTTAAAATTATTCTAATTTCTTAAGTAGCATTGCTATCGAAGGCTAATTAGTACATGCCGCCGATTAAACATATTTACTTCATAATAACAACTCGGTCATATATTGTAAATTTTAAACTTTTCATATTAAATCCATAATTATTAAATCAGGCCATCATCGATTATCACGGTTAGTCTTATGATTTTGATACTTTTCGTATTTTATCAGAAAAAAAATTTATAATATACCTATCGAAACTGAATCGCCTGAATAGTAAGTTTTTTTTATTGAATTACATCTCTTGCATTTGGTGAAAGGAAGGTCAACTTATTAAAATAACAAAAATCAAAAATTTTCAACTGGATGGAGAGGGTACAACGAAATATTGACGTCAATTAGTAACAATGTTATATATGAGCAACGGTATATATCTAGCTCAAAAGTTAAGGTTTATCCTGAAAGGTTTATCTAAAGGTAGATCCTGATTCGAATCCCAACGTATACATAATAATTAGGTTTTCTAAACTTAATAGATTCGTTTACTGAGCAACACTAGTCGCTAGCAGCGAAGTAAAGATAGCGAGGAAGTCCACGGTTATAAGGTAGATGAACCATTCTTTTTTGTGTATGGGAGTTGAAGACAGTCATGGGATTGTAATATGTCGTGTTTGGTCTGTTTAATTGCAAAACGTTAATGCGTACCGAAAATATCGTCTACCTTTAATTGACAATTAGTACGAGCGATCTCGAGAACTTATAAAAAAATACGTGGAAAACTCAATTTTCTAGAATTCTTAAAGAGCAATGAAGAGACTTTAATGACTTCGAATTTATGTTTTATTTTATCTATTTTAACTTTTTGCTTATTTCCTTCTATATTATGCGAAAAAAATAATTCCTTTTTACGTCAAATTTCCTATTCTGTTTATTACAATATTACTGTTCTATTTTTCCAATTTACGTAGAGAATATTAAAATTTACAATAATTAAAATAAAATAGGAAGCAGCCTAAATAAATATACAATGTAAAACTAGAAATTAATTCTGAACAACTTTTCAGACTTTTGAGGCTCTTGAGGTTATTATTCATCGCAATAAGTGTCAAAACTCATTTTTCAAATGAGAAATTGTATCCATAAAAAATAAATCAACGGAATTGCGGTAAACTACCCAAGGGAAATATTAAAAAAGCTATTCAGAGTACATTCTTAAAGATATTGGATTTCAAAAAGTATTTTTCTTGTAACGTAGTTGTATTCAAGTATTAGGTATTATATGCTTAGGAAAATGGAATAATATATATATCTATATACTATTATTTTAATTGTCTCCGTATAATTTCGTTAAAAATTAAATGGAATGCGATATTTTAGGAGGATTTACTATTACCATGTAATAATAAGTCGTTATTTACTAACTTTGATTTAATTTTGTAAACAAAATGGGCATGTCGATATACAGTTGCGATTTCAATATTATTTTCAATTTTAATGAGTTTCTGTTTAACTTAAATACGCATTCTATTATAACACTTATTTAACGATGGATGAAGACTTCGTAAATAAGCCGACGCTTCGAAAGTAGGCAATATCCTATATCTGCGGGTGCGCGACCAGTGACGGTGTGAGGTGGCGACATCTATCTGATGAGTTGAACTAAACGGGCAACCGTGAATGTAACGTATTTGACTCAACCATATTGGGAGCAATTCTATAAAGACATTAGAGATTAAAAAAAAAATGGTGACACTAACCGCTCGGTACGGTAATCTATATTTTATATTTTAATTATATTTTTTATTTTAATTATATTAAAGTGTCGTTAGCTATGAATGTCGTTATAATATATGTAAAAATATGTTTCAAGAAAATTTGTTTTATGTGTATATTAGCCGTTACCCGTCCATGTCGCTGGGCGTAAATTAAAATTTAGAAATTGGACATTATTGTTATATAATGATTGAAATATGTCCGCGGTTTCGCTCGCTTATGCATAAAATAAATTTCCGCCAATTCCGATCTCTATTACAGTCTAATTCTCATTGTCGATTCTGGTTCCACTGTCGTATCCAGTTCCGGTCCCACTTTTAATTCCAAAACCGTTTCGGTGCCGATTTTGTACCTTCTTTGGGCATGATTTTTTATTATGTCTTATCTAATATCAATATGCTAGATAAGACATGATAAAAAAATATCTTTTCTAATGGTATGTATACACTTTTCTTCTACAAAAGGTATTACAATCTGCTTGAACGTTTGAATGTGACGACATTCAAACAAACACACTTTTGGTTTTATAACATTATAAATAACCTAGAACCATCTACGGACGATCCCGCGTTGATTAGTTATAGTCTCGTATAGATAAATTTAGTGGGCACAGAATGAATGTCGCCATTTTTGTTTTTATCCGTTTTCGCTGTCAAATCTCATTCTGATCTTATACCCTATTTGAGAACAGAAAATTATTCTGCTTCGAACGGTCAAAGTCTTTATTACAATCCGTCTTACCGTCAGCGTATGACAAACATCCACATCGATATATTTTTACAATTTTTGTATTATAAATGGTCTATAACCATATATAGAAGATTCTGTGTCGATTGGTCACGGTCTTATGCTGATACGTTCAGTAGTTTCCCAGATCTTAGGACTCAAAAAAAAATCAATTTTCATTAAGCGTATATATATATATATATATATGTAAGTACATACATGTACACTGCTGTATACAATTTTAATATGCATTGTTTTTCCAGCGGCTCGTTCAGCACGTAATACTCCGTAATTTTATTTCGTTTATTTATATTTTTCTTCCTCTCAGCGATGAAAATGTATATAGGCCAAGGCGAGGAGAAGCGTCCATTAAGAATTAGGGCGGCACTTGACAAACGAGTCGGCGCCGTATTACCAATTCTATTCGAATATGCCGCTTAAATTCACAGACTCCATTTTACGTCTACCGTAATGGGAATTAATACTACATTTCTATTTACCTAGTTTATATTTTATGTATTGTGTATAGATGAATTCCCCGAAAAATTTTACCATGTAAAAATAAAATGTTATATTTTAAAAACAATAATTTAATAAATATTATATAGCAGGCCAATTTTAATATATTAAACTCGTCAGTACTTTAATCGAAGTGGAATGTTATCATTATTTATGAATAAAAGGTTATTAAACTAGATTAAAATATATTTAAAAATAAAATTGGCATCCAATAAACATTCCCATTTAGTTACAATTCAGTTATATTAAATTTTAGTTTATACGCAATAATTTAATTTATAAACAATAATAATACGCGATATAACGATAAATACAATAGGGAAGCTTACATACTCCTGTAAATATTTGTCGCTGTTTCAACTTCTGCATATGTGTTAGATGTGATGAGTATCCGAATTTAACTTCATCTCGAATTTTGGAAACCGAAGTGAATGTATTGTATCGAAGGCGATAGTGGAAGGACGAGGTAGATTAGTGTATAAAAAGTCACGCCAATGGAAATGTGACAAAACGAAACCCTACATTACTAAAGTCTACAGATAGGCAGATGAGTTTTCGAGATCACAAAAATGGTTTTAAGTTTGCCGGTTATTTTTCAGCGTCGTAGTTCGCTTGACATTTTAAGCTCCGGTCACGTGCCTTCCTAGTTTTCCTTCGGGGCGTTTTCTGGGACATGCGATATGGAGGCTCGGGTAGTGCGAAACATACAACCTTATTAGAATAATAAAGGCATCAACGTAAAAGTTCTACGACACATCTCCTTTTCCTAACTTATCGAGAGTGAAACCTACGATTGTAGCAGTTGTATTAGTTCATTTAATCGTAAAAATATAATATTCGATTCTACGTAATTAGCGAGGTTAAATACCTAATTTTTTTTTTGTTTCTAATCTAGAAAAATTTCATAGGAACAAATCTTTGAAAATGGTTCAAGTCAAACTAGCGTTCAAGTCCAATTGTTTCTACGATATAAATTTTTTCAAAAAAAACAATTTTACAAAATTGTATTTGTCATGATATAGAAAGAAGAAGTGAAGTGGTCGAAACTCACAAACAACCACGATATTGAAAAGATGTGTTTTAAATGACACACGTACATATTTATATATACAATTAGTGTCTTTCGAAATGCAATCGAGAAAATTACTGAAATCTTCACTTATTATTAATATTTAGTGTTACAGACATTCGATAATTTATGTATCTCATATGTATTAATTAATGTTTGTGTGTACTTAGAATTATAATATGCAACCTTCAGATATGAAGACAGGGTATTGTAAAATTCTTTGGAAAATATTTAAAGGGACGTTATATTTTATGCATAACATTTATTTAGTTTTTTTTTATTATCTTTTATTTGATGCCTTGTTTGATGGTATAAGTGTCTTCTAATGCTTCACAATTGCTTCGATTTTTCAGTTCTCTTATATCTATAAAATACTATAAATACATATTTACATGACTATCAACAGTATTTATGAATGTCGTAGAATACCACATGTATTCAGTACAGCCACTATATATACATGGATTAGATACGTCGCTTGATGATTTATAATATTATTAAATTATATTATATATATATATATATATATATATATATATATATGAAAGGTCGGGGAAAATGTTTTTTTTTGTATTTCATATACAAATTCAATGCAATTTATCGTTATATTTTAGTTAGATTCAATTATTACATATATGCCATTCTGTTCAACAACTTGTTGCCATTTTGTAGGTAGTGACATAATCCCATTGCTGTAGAAATTTTGGGACTTCTGATCAAAACTTGTGACAAGTGGTTTTGACAGTCCTTCTCTCGACGTTGACCTAACACTACCTAAAGAATTCTGAGGAGGCCAAAACAAGTAATAATCTGAGGGTGCAAGGTCAGGTCTATATGGCGGATATTTTAGCACTTCCTAACCAAATTCTCTTAATAGTTGCCGAATTACTAAAGATGTATATGGTCTGACGTTATCATGATAATAAACCACACTGTTTCTGTTGATCAATGCCGGCCGTTTTTCCTCTACTTTTTGCTTGAGTCTCTGTGTTGGTGCTGGAGTGCTGAGTGGTCAGCAGAAATCCAAATTTATAGTTTTTTCCAGTGGTAAAAGCTAGAAGCTCATAATGAATAATGCCTTTCCAATCGTACTATGCACAGAGCATCGACTTATTTTCAGTCAATCCGGGTTTTGATATAGTTTATGGTAAAATTGGTAACACACCTGGTATGAATGCAATAGTATCTGGGTTTGATATGCTATGTTAGGTAATGGCCACCTAGGATCGGGCATCAGGCCAAGTAAATTAAATTAAATTAATTTTTTTGGCTTACTGCCCGATTCTCTGTGGCCAGGTTGTGCCAGCAAATACACAACTCTCTCTCTTCGAGGCTGACGTGGTGCAATTATTGCGTACCAATCGGCACGCCCACCTGTAAATCAGGAGATTTCAAGATTAATTCTTGTTTCCGGGCTATCATCCATAATAAGAATAGGAAAATTCAGCTTTTCATGTGTTGGCTATGGCTTCGAGCAAATCTACGATAAAAAGCCGAACCTCCTTTATCTTATAAGTGAATTAGGTCCTATCAATGAATTATTTTTAAAATTTAGATAAAAAAAATTGAAAAAAAAACTTTTTAATGTATTTTAAAAGTTACACGAAAGATTACATGAACTTACATATGATCTAGTAAATATCTGTGTGAGTTTATTGCCAAAAAAAAAATTAAAAACTAGTTCAAAAACATTAGTCAAATTCTAGAAAAAGTTCAAATTACTTTTGAAAAAACAGAATTTACTTACATGTCTAAATTATCAAAAACTATTTTTTAACATATCGAACTAAATACATCCATCCACATTATTCAAAATCAAAGCTCGTTTGTAATAAAAACCTTAAAAGTAAAACGTTGTTTATCGATACATCCAGTTAGTTATTCCTGCATCCAGTCGGACTTGGTTATTTTCCTTACATTTTACTTTGCAATCCCTTCGGTGCGGGTTCATGAATATTTCGGGCAAGATCAATTATTAAAATGATTTACTGGTCCCCGGCCGGCCGAAGACCGCCGACTAAAGACGCGGGTCGGCTTTTGTATCTACACCGTATTATATCAGCGAATTCTTCTGCTATCAAAATAGCGAATAACTCCACCTACCTGAAATAGAAAAGTCATTTGCTCCGTATGAATTATGAATGATGCGAAATATTGCAATGTAAATTTAATTTTGCATAATTAAACATTTGCAACTATAGTATTTGTATTATTTTTTATTGTAGATTCAGGATATAGATAGACCTTAAGCCCTCCGCGCTGGTCTAGTGCTAGTTGGGGGTTATTGGAGATATTTATCATTATATTTGTCGTAATAACTTTAAATCTTCGTCTCTTTTTAACGGATTAATGCCATATGTTCTTATTTAAGTGTCGCGTACGTCACCTGATGTTGGTCATTAAAATGTCTATTGAAACTTTCTTGACGGCGCTTTCAATTGTGTTCTGGAGAATAGGATGGAGGCATTGGAAAAAGATCTGCCACCAATTTGTACACGTGTCGTGAGGTGAAGAAACTTATATATTACGTATTTCATGGTGCCGCATCATACGTCGACAACTTATCAGTTTTCTGATTTTTTCTATATCGATAATTTTTTGGTTTCCAATTTTTCCTTCATGACAACATTATGGAAACTACCTATTCAAATTATTTTTAGCCTGAATCGATAAATCCACGTTTCAAAGGCATCAACTTTTATAAGCAAGCCTTATATGAAGGTTCAAAATTCAGCGCCGTGTGACAACACAGAATATTCTAAGGAAAGCTCATAAGTAATCTACTTAATCATAAAATAAAAGGCGGACTTGAACATTTTTAACGTAGTTACTTTAGAATGAAATACACTTAGATTTCTCATAAAAATGAAACATTAAAAAAATATTCCTTTGGTTTGTCATCGAATTGCATCTATTCTGATGCCATTATCTATTTATCTGTTAATTGGTGTCAATTTAATATATAGGTCAATGCGTCTACTAATATTTTTATCGAATAGTCTAAACAGAAAATAATGGTAAGGTGTGAAGTCTAGACTGTAGAGTGGGTGCTAAAATTGTACAAAGCCATATAAATCATAACATAATAGTTATATTGTTCCTGTTATTGAGCTCGAGATTCATTATGATACACTCATTATGATCAACTTATAAAAATCGAAAACGAAAATCGATTGCTTTAATTCAATTCACACTAATTGAGATTGTTTATGTTATATTGAGATGTAGATAGTAATCAATAATAATGACTTCGCTATTTTTAGCAATCCTAATTCTTTATCGGTATGATATCATGGGTATGACTAAGACATCACACTGTTTACGATTAGATTTCGATTCAATAAATTGTGTATTAGACCGGCACTCTGTTAAGGGGCTTCTGTGGTCACACGATCTACTGAGTTGTTAGATTGCTCTCTTTACATGAGGACACATGAAGAACGTGCGTTATATGAAAATGAAAGGAACCTCTGCATGAGTACGGCAAATCAAATCATATTTATGCTCTACAGAAGATACAATTTTATTTAACAATTATTTTGATTGCAGTAGAAAGTAATAATATATTTATTATCATTTACTTGTTAGTACTTTAGTACTTCAGGCTTAAAGCTTTCGGCTTAATTCGGTTTTCAAGTCTTTAGGCTTAGTTAAATTGTAGCACATATTATCATTTTTCAGTGAAAAATGTTATATAGAATCTTATAAATTCTTTTAGTCGAACCTGTGATCGTTAAAAAAGGAATTAAGACTCATAAAAAAAAATTGAGTTGATATTACTAACACAGCTTTTTTAGAGCTAATTTTTGCTTTTATCTCCCATGAATTAAATATATTCGTAATATCGGCAACCGTTTTACACATTTTTAAATCATCACTAAGGCCTCTTAAATTTTTTTTTAATAACCCTGAATACCGAATTAAAAATAAAAAAATATATATTCATAAAAGATTTTTTCTTACTTTATTTCCCTTTTATTATTTTCATTGTATGTATGATTCAAAATCAAGGGGGCAGTTTCTATAAAAACTTAGGGTTTGGCTGTGTCGTGTACACGTCCGTGTATTTTAGGTGACTACGTGAACGTAACGGATAGTATTTTCTTTGAGCAAATTATATGTATAATTATTTTTTAATACTTAAAAGTCCGTCGAATTTCGTATAATTATAAACGTAATAGTGAAACCTGTACTAGCTGTTGCTAAATGTGTCTTTAATAATCGGTGTTCGCATATCAATATCTATATAGTCCAGCGTTGATATCAAACCCATATTATATCATCCACTTGTATAGCCTCGGTCGCCCCAGCTGCAGGTGTACTGGAGCCGTCGTTGATCTGCTTGGACGCCTTCATCCTTTTAGATCCCCGGCAGTCATACAGTGTTTTATGGATATATCTGGATTGCTCATGAGCAATCCATAAAACACCAAGCTCACTCCAACCATGTACGATATCTCTATTGTGATTTGGGGTTTTCGGCGATTATAGGCCTATATTGCATTATTTATTTCAATTTTTTACTTCAATTCTATATATACTTTCTACAAATTTTTTCACTATAATTTTATATACGAAATTGATAAACTTTGACAAGAACTGACAATTGAAACTCAAACGAAAATCGTAGCTTCATCGAGTCAAAATTTATACTAAAAAGAAATTTTGTGATGTAGCGAAACAACCCCAAAATGTCGGTTCGCTCTTCTCATTCCGCTGCGCGCGATGCTTCACAGTCCTCACTAAACGTAACGAATTCTTTGATCCTTTAGCTATCGAACGGCGTAATCAAATGTAAAGACATGTAGCTGCAGCATCAAAACTGTATCCTCCGATTTTGTTATCAATCAGTTTTCTGTACTGCCTCCCACCTACTGAAGCGAATCGGAAGACGTGTTCACGTCGAAAATACGACCGATGGCAGAAAGCCGTTTTTAGAAATACAACCAATGACAGCGCTAATTCATGCACAGCCCGCCGGCGCGTCAACCTTCTCCTCCCCCCCGCCCGTTTTTCCGCGCGGCCGGAACGCGCTCTCTCTCAGCGCCGCACATGAATGGACTGTCCGGCGCGCCGTCTTTAGGCGGCTTTATCGCGCGCACGGCTGAAAGAGCTGGCACAATTGCGCCCTGCTCGAATGCCGACGTAGGTAAATAATGCCGCTCGCTACACTTTATATCTGTTATTTATTGCATGCCTTCGGTGTCGGCGTCCCCCTTTTTTTTTTTTTTCAAGTTGAGAACGACTCTGTAATTCGGTGCGAAATAATTGGCTAAATTTAAGTCAAACTCGTGTACTCACAGTGCTAGGACATTGTTAAAATATTAAGTTCCTTAATAGAATGAAGCTTAATTAAAAACACATTACAAACACTAGCAGACCATAGCATATTTCATTATGATTTTACGTGTTATACATGACTGTTTGTACATCTGTAGATATTATCCCCTTGCACTCAACTGTTAACATTAGGGTGGGCAATTGAAGCTGTTTGTAGATATATAACTTCACAAACTTTTAACTGCGACTTTGTCGGTATGATAATGGTATGGTAGTTTATGTTTTAGTTGGACGCCAAGCTATCAAACTAAAACGATATAAAAATACGTTGTTTATTTTATTTCGTGACGGAATAACAAACGAAAAAAAAAAGCATTAAAAGATAAAAATTCTAAAAATTATTTTTGCGGATTCAGCTACCTTTAAATATTGTTGTTATTGTATCAGGTTTTATCATTGCACTGTTGACTTACTTTCCCAGGACGAGTTGCTAATGCGCGTTGTCATCAAAATGATAAACGTCCGGGAATGGTTGAATTTCTCTAAGTTAAAATTCATCGGTCAGTTTAACCGTGATCAAAATAGAACCCGGTGCCTCATTCAAAGACTGCACTCTTACTCATTGAGCGACAACCGGTCCCTTTAAATAGTCCAACAATATATATATATATTGTTTTTGGTATATATTTTTATACCAAAATGAGTACATACTCAAGTTCCGTTTTGAAGCTAATACAATTAAGGGACCAGAAGGTGCTAGAGATCAGAAAGACGGTTATCGGATGGAGCTCCGTCGGATTTTCCCTTACGGAACTGTAAAAACATATATGAGGGGGCTTCGGTGTTTTTGAAATACGGTCAGCAAATCGTATTAATAAATCATCGCGTATGAAGTATTCATGAGATCGAGAAACGAGGTCGGACGGAACACGCCGTAAAAGTTAATATCTCTTTCTTATGTATGCACACACAGGCACATACCCCCCTTAAATATTCAAGTTTTATTTCACTCCCGTATAAGTCCGGTACGCGAAACGCGGATTTCCTTTTTACCCGATGATAGCGAACATGACGCTTATTAATATCGAGATGCGTGTGTATGTGCGACTTCATTATATATTATTTGAATACCTAAAATTATAAATGTACTAGCATTAGCTCTTGACTGCACCCGCGTGGAGATAGAATTACTTTTTGATTTTTCATATCAAGCGATTATTTTACCATTGCTACCAATCCCGGTCTTGTTTTCGACTTCGGTTTCGGTTCGCCGCTAATTCCGATCCTATCTTGCTCTCGACTCTGATCTAGGCCCCCTCTGTTTTTCAATCGCGATATTACGCTCTATTTTAATATCTTGAGATCTCTCTTTAATCACATATTGATCTCGGTCTCGACACTGGTTCCTGTAAGGCTCCTTTCACACGGCAGTCCAGTTTTTTGCAGGATCCCGTTTTCTGCAGGATCCCGTTTGATGGCTAATGTGTTTATATGGTCGTGTCATCACTACCGAATAAGACTCCATTCGAAGGTTTTCTCATCCAGAAATAAGTTAGGCGTTTTTTATTCTGTTTCAAGATTGTAGTTTATTTAGAGAGTTTCAAAGAAAACTTAATCTGAGCGTTTTGATTGTGATGAAGTAACAAACACACCAACTCCCAGTTTCGAAACTACCCCAATAAAGTCCTTTAAGAGTTACTGCCGGCACGCAACTTCCGTGCCGTGAGTCGATGGGCGGCCAAGTCATCAGATTAAAATCGCTGTTGCAAACGTCTATCTCCATTCGCGTCATCGTGGTATGCGGCCTTATGTCCATTGTTTGTCGTGTATACTGATTTCCGACATTAGCATTGTTCCCATTCACTTAGTACTATGTGGTTATTTTTTTTATTCTCCCTGTACCGATGCATTTATTACGTTTTAAAATCGCAAATCCTATATGTACGCATTTAAAAACGCCGAATGTTATCTATCTCCCGAATACGATGTAATTTAATTAATTTAAAAATTTTAGCCTAGACTAAAAGATTCTAACTTTGAGTGAACAAATCAAATATATATATATATAGATGTGAATTTATACATTCGTATCTTGAATCGGAATTCCAATTTTTACACATTGATAATGTTTTGACTTTCACCGTCTATGTATAGATATAGTTATCTTCTATGGAAAAAGGGGATTAAAAAGATGTTTCTCTAAACGTTGTTTTATTGAACATTTCATAGATTCTTGAAGTATTGCGTTGTTGCTATCTTACTGAATGTAATGCCTTCATATAAATTAAAGAAATGGTACTGCGTGACGTTATTAACGTGGAGGCAGATGGCAGGTAAATTAGTATGTGTTATGTAACTAAATATGTATGGTTGAAAATGAACAGAAAAAACTTTTTCCGAGGGAAGTAATCAGATTCCCACGGTTTACTCGAAAAATGCCGAGTCAATCTCTGTTGTTTAGCTATTTATTTATTATACGTAAGACTCCAATAAAAAATGAAATAAATTTTTATTCATGAAATACGTAATAAATGAATGTGTTGAAAAGTTTTTGGTTAGAGATGAATGAGAGCACTCCATACATGTAACCCGTCTCTTCTTGCTAGCTGATACTGCATATTCGCTATATAGCTCCATAGGTCAATTAAGAAAGCTAAAAAATCCATACAATCCGAAGAGGACTAAGCCGTCGCCGAAAATCCGATTTTTAATAAAAATATTGTTCTTTTCGTTCCCTCGTCATCCCGCGCATAATCAGAAATAACCGAGCGAGATTCGGATGGCGTCACGGACGAATGACGTCATAAGCACTGAAACGCCCTGGAAAAAAATAACGCATAAGATTGCGTCCGTAAATTCTTTCACGCGACAGGCGCGGAGGCTGCGCCGGAAATATTTTCTCATTGATCTCGGCGGAGCGGCGCGGGATCACGTCCGCGGGCCGCGCTGTCAGAGCGTGTGGATAATTACTGGAGTCCTGGATTATTAGGAAATTACTTCTGTATTACGCCTGCGGAATTATACTGGTTGGTAGTTATTAAAATGCTTTCGTTTCACCATTGGTACTTATTATACTTGTTATATTTAACTAAATATAATTATTTAACAATTCAATGTAAGATCAAAAAGTAATAATAATTTTGGTTCTTTTAGATGACCAACGTTTTCGGTTTTCTAGAAAGTGTAGACTGGCTAGAGTCTTGCTTATTTTTAATTTCACAGCGTACTACAGGTAAGTAAATGCTATTTGTTTTTCTTGACACGTAGTGAAAAAAATACAACAATGTAGTAAATGTAGTGCAAAAGACATTCAAATTTCTAACAAAATACAACAGATGACTACTTTATTTACGAAGTTCTATGAGACTTAAAACAGCTATTATAGATATTACACATAAAGGATGAAAGCAAATGTCCACAAGTCATTAACTGGCAATTAGGGACCATGCCCATTACCCATACTACGTGACCCATATTTTACAATTTTTTACTTCCCCCCCCCACTCGATTACCAAGGGTAGTATATGCCTGTCCCCTCTAGTTTTCACGTAATAATTCATAAATATGATCTTAAATATTTTTTTATTACAAAGAAGTTAATACAATCAAGGAGAAAAAACTTATGTAAAAACATATTGTAATAGGTATGTACGTTTTACTACAAATAGAATATCTAAAAGTGACGAAGACTTAAGCCCCCCCTTCCTGTGACCAAGCGTGATATTTTGAAGACCTACTCCCCGCCCCGTGAACGGGTTACGTAATATGGGTATGTTCCCTTATAAGATACATTTCGTACTAATTAAAAAACGTTTACCGTCATTGATAAATAATTAATTGATCGACTCTAACGAGCTACCGTATAGCTTTCTATCAAACTACTGTATTAGCTCTTGAGATGACAAAATTTTGTAAGTAAAACATTAAATGTTAGCAGTCGTTCATTAAAACCGATAACAATTGTTAACACATAATTTCCGAACGGTGTTAGATTAAGAGGAAACTATTCCAAAAATCTGAGCATAGACAACGAACAGACTACGAATACTACGCGACTAAAATCGATATCGCAAACGGGGCAAAGGAAACTCTAGGAAACACAAGTTATAACGCCGTTACACCGGCGTACGTTTGATTGCGTCGTGATAAACGCGCGAGAGAAAAACCCGCCGGCGGCGCCGCGCGCATTTCCCGCGGGAGCGCCGCGCCGGCGCGTTAACGCGCGCCGACTATCGCCGTTAGGTGTCGCTACAGGAGCTCTTTCCGTAAACGGGAATCGTACGTGCCCGTATTTATCGGCGCGGGCCGGCTGGTCGGGTACAGTCGACGCGAATTCTATTCCTTGAATTAAATTATTACAAAAAAATTTGGTTGCCTGTAAAGTCGGTATACGGGCGAAAGTTTTACGTGACAACGACTTTGAATGGTAAAATCATTTTAATGTGAATATTCATTCGTATAGTAGGAAGAAGGATGAAATAATAGTAACAATTTAAAACATTTATTTATACAAAAATTATATTTAAAACATTAATTTATACAAAGAATCTCGCACTGAATTTCATATTAACAAAATTTTATTTTTACCTTTACACTATACGTATTTATATACAAATATACATACAATAACTTGCAATACATTTGCAAGCTATGCACTAATTCTCGGTGCTGCGCGCGGCAGACCGATCATAGTTGAGTGGGAGAGACGCAAGGCATTCGGCAGGCCTCTCTCGTTCGGTGACTCATCGTTACGTTACCGAGCGTTACACTTTCAAAGTGACTCCAACCGCAACCTAATTTAAGAACGTTGTCACGTCAAAATTTGGTTGCCTGTAAAATCGGTATTATACGGGCGAAAGTTTACATTGACAACGACTTTGAATGGTAAAATGTTTTTAATGTAGATATTCATTCATTATAGTAGGAAGAAGGATGAAATAATAAGTAACAAATTTAAAACATTTTATTTATACAAAGAATTATATTTAAAACATTAATTTATACAAAGAATCTCACACTGAATTTCATATTAACAAAATTTTATTTTTACCTTTACACATACATACGTATTTATATACAAATATACATACAATGGCAATACATTTTGCAAGCTATGCATATTCTCTAGTGCTGCGCGCGCGGCAGACCGATCGCGGTTTTTGGGAGAGACGCAAGGCATTCTGGCGACCTCTCTCGTTCGGTGATATCGTTACGTTACCGAGCGTTACTTTTTCGAAGTGACTCCCCAGCCACCAACCTAATTTAAGACGTTGTCACGTCAAAAATAACAATAACA
>BGZK01002817.1:0-41102 GCA_005406025.1 Eumeta japonica
AGTAAAGAGCGTATCTTTATATGTTTTTTTATCTATGGTATTTACGTCATTTTGTAGAAAAGTGCAGTTTTTCGACTATAACTTCAATACGGAAAATCCGGTCATGTTCAAAATAGTTTCAGTTTAAAATATTTATTGAGCACTACCTTTGCATTTTTTATATTTCTTGGTCATACGCTTTAAAAAGGAAAGTGGATGTGACACACTTTAAGCTACTTTTGAAGTGATTATTTCCGAAAATATTCACTTAATCAAAAAATTGTTTAGAAACTTTGATTTTTTTTAAAGGAACTATCCAAATATTTTTTACACGTTGATGTTTGCTGGAAAATTATTGTTTCAACTTCTGTACATGTATGGAGTGCTCCCCCTAGATTTTTGTTATTTATTTTTGTTATTTAACTATGAAACTATCGGTTATTATAAGACACCTAAAATATGAATTTTATAAACATACATTTTTTAGTTTTTAAGAAAAATACGTGTGGCATACGTATGGACAGACGGTTGGACGGACGAATGGACGGATAAGATGAAACTGTTAAGATTCTTTTTTATCATTTTAGCTCGCAACCCTAAAAAGAGAAAGCGGTATTTGTCTTTACCAAAACAATCCAAAGCAACAATACAGCCGGGCGACGTATTATGCGCAAACGCAGAGCCGAGAGTGCGAGAAATCAGTCAATTTTGGAAAACAGATTAAGTCGGTTTTAAGTAATAAACGAGGTTCGCACGGCCGAACTCACCGCCCTGATGGACCGGGATGGACGCAAACCTCAAAGCGAATGCGAATTAATCAAAATTTTGTGATTTCTGTCCTAGCTGTGTCAACGCGAGTTAGCTGTGTCAGCAAAGTTTTAATTTAATCTAATGCTTTAAAGCCGCTCAAAATTGCGTATAAAAATGACATTTTTTTTATACTTAAGAGTTTCTACTCGCAAATCAATTCCGAAATCGCAATCGATTCCTACTTTTACGAAATAAGGCCCCCGGTGGACCGCAATCGACGCGGACCTCGAAGCGAATATGGGTTAATCAAGATTTTATGACTTATATCTTAGCTGTGTCAACGCGAACGAGCTGTGTCAGCTAAGCGGCATAACTAAGTAATTACAGACCATGACCAAACGGAAAGCAAATACTATTAATTTTTCTTATGTAATTATTTTAGGCTGGCAGTTCATTTGTCTCAATGCGCATTGGCTCCCGTGAGCTGTCTCTAATTTTGAGATACAGTTTCTTGACCGAGATATTAAGTTTCCCCTTTTGCATTTGATATATCTCGGCGATGTCAGATTTTCAATATACCAGAGGTAGACGTGCAGGTATGATACGATCATAACTGTTCGTTGAGGGTTTCATGGGTCCTTAGCGGGGCTCCATTTGCAAGGTGATCAAGATCAAACTCTGTTCATTGCAAATCGAACTCCTATCCAGAGAGGTGGTTCTGGTACTCCAAAAATAATTATTTTAATAGTCGTGTAATAAATAATTTAGTGAAATACGTCCAGCTTAAATACAGGTGGTTCCACAAACACGATAATGATAAATACCTTTGAAATTCTTTTAACCATTAGATCTTACAACTTATTTTAATTTTGTTTTATTTTTACTTAATTTAAAAATTTCGTTATTTATTAATTTCATGTTATTTGTAAATTGTATATCATTAATTTTTTATTAATTTAAAGAAATCTTTATTGTTAATAATAAAATATGAAATTTCATTGATTTTATTAAGAATTTGATTTATTCTATTAAAATAAATTATTTATTGGGTATTATTTGTCTCATTTGGGACTTGATTTAATACCTGCTGCTACTTTGGTGAATCAAATTTATTTAATTTGAATAATATATAGTCAGTCTTATAGTGAACTTTTGCATTGCTGGCCCTGCAAAGACGATTACTTTACGTTTGTAATGCTTGAGATTTCTCAGCATACAACTCCATTTTGTAGACACTTCCTGTGCTACCAAAACTCGAGAAAACTTAAAGAACTAAATACTTTTATTTTTGTATGATTAACATAAAGCATACGCATGTAATTTTAATTGATGCACTGTAACATTATGTTCGTTGAAAACGTTTCACTGTGCTGAATAACACAATTAACTCGACTGCACAAAAATGTACCACCTGAACTCCAAACTCAGTAGTGAGTTAGACTGCGGTCGCTACAATATAATTCTGTGTGCAACAGAGACCAGTTGCTAAACATTTCCTAGCGCTTTAAGCGCGGAAAGAAAGCTCACAGCTTTAATTTCGTGGAACGCAAAAAGTCGCTATACGGAACATCCGTCCGTAAAGTCCTCGTCACAATCCGGAAAGATGAGAAGTTCGGACCGTAAACCCTATGAAAGTCGAACTGTTACTGTCCCCGATTCAAAACCAGACTGTTTCGCGCTATATAATTTAACTAAGTCTATTCACTAAACTATCACGCGTGATAAAGCACACATGTATAATCGGACAGTAGATGTACATATACGTCCTATAGGTATCTGTATCGCCTAGTATTAAAAGTTGTGAACTAGTAATCTATGTAGTTGCGCTTCACCATATTTTTTAAATATTTTAAACAATCAGTTGCTTAATCACTAATTTAATATTTTTGTAAGGTATCAAATATCTATGTTTAATTATTTTACAGTCATGTGAACTGTAATAGCCTTTTAATGTAAATTGTCGTGGCGATCCAAATAAACGAATTTGAATTTATTTAAGAATAATGTTCAAATAGAAAACTTTTGCTTACAAATCGTCAAAAGTTACTAAATCGAATCCATTCTTAGCTGGATATACCAGTTCAGTATGACATAATTGACGCACCGTTTCTGTTAACGTTTCATGTTCTAGATCCTTTAATTCTCGTTCCTAGATTATTTTTTCAGATCAGCAGTGCTCAGGAATCAAACTGCCTTTTTCGTATGACGATATGTGTATGTGGACTAAAAGTGTGTGACTCACATGAGTTTCTTTTTATAAACAATGTGTTGAATTTGACATTTATTCATGTACGTTATAGAATTCTCAATTCATAATTCATAATTTATAATCTAATTTAATATTTACGCTCTTTTCATGTCCAATCCGCACGTGGGTATATTATAACTCTCATGATCATCTTCGTATTTTTTTTTATTTTTAAACACATCTCTAGTATTTATATTAAATCTAACTTCAAAATTATAAATCATTAAAAAATATATATTTTCATAAAAAAAATATTTCGCATTGTAAGGTCACTCCACCTTGTGTCCGTGTACTTTGTTTAAACTTAGACTTAAGATTATAAGTTCTCGTATTTATATTTCGTTTAAAGTTCGTATTTATATTTCACATAATTAACTTGTGTTGGAGAATCTAAAAATTAAAGTATTTATTATTAAAAGAACTACATTTTTAAAAGCATTTAAAAAAACATTTTTAAAAGCAACTTAAATATTATTTTATGTACTTGTACTTAATTTGGTTAAACTGTGCACGTCTGGCACTTATAATTTTATAACGCATTCCATCTCTTCATACTGGTTGATTATAATGTGTTTGTTTTCATCTAGTCGTCCTGTTGATATCGACGTTTATATACACGATCTGGAGAAACAGTTACTTTACAACTTCTTTGATGAAGCCAGTGGGAGGTGAAGTTGTCAGGGGTGGATTCGGGTTGTTTTCTTAAACTGAAAAGCGAAAAGTTCAGCGAATTAACTTACACTTTACTCAATTTATAGATAAACTTTTTAAACTGAAACCAATAAAACAACACACTCTGAGGGCGGAAATATAACTATTTAGAAACCTGAACAGTTTGTTCACATACAATGAAATGGTTCGAGCTGACACAAAATAGCCGTAAAGTTGTACCTTAACACGAACAATCAAACAGTAGATTGACACTGGTCGGCGAAACCGGAGCTTAAGTACCAGATTCTTGACGGACGACAGACCCTCACATGGTGTCTCTTTGACCACTGGTTGAATCTGGAACCAGCTGGTTTATTTCAACAGAACAGCGCACTTTAAGGGTACTTTGTCTCTCGACAATTAATCCAGATTTGTTCTTGAGTGTCTGTTCGAGCTCGAGGGTTTCCAGGCACGCCGGCTCGCACACCGCACATACACCGTCCCAGTGCATTCACCGCACATATCTAAGAGTTCCTATTATACTGGTTAATATAATGCGTACCTCTTTACTTGCACGCAGCCCAAATCCAACGAGTGAACATCTATCTCATTTCCTCATTTTTTTAGAACTCTCTAGAATTATGAAATGTCTCTATTCACATATCGCGTTCTCTTTCTTTTACGTGGTGCTTAAATTGGATGGGCGTATTTCTATGTCGTTTCCGCCCTTTAGCTCGAATATTAGATTCCGCTACTCGACAATAGTTATTCCTAGAAAATCTATTTTCTTATGTAGCACGCGGTACGTAAATTAGATGCGGTACGAAATCTAGTATTAACAAGAAGTTAAGTCGTATGGAATATATTCTTAAGGCGAAAACACAAGTCGGAGCCGACACGTACTATTTTTTTTTAATTCCGTTAAAAGAGTTAAATGTTTTGAATATAATTCATCCAGAATCCTGTACAATGGTTGCTTTATTGATTATTTGTACACTCTAGAGCTTTAATATTTTATTCTTGAACTCTCGATATTATATAACTATCGATGACGTTTCCTTGACTTTAATGTTCGTCTAATTGCTTACATTCCATTACATTCCACCAATCATGACTTTATTTTAATTTAAATGGAATTGCTTAATGCTTAAGCCAACGTTCTACTTTTGCAAAATACTCTGATTTTAAAGTTAATCACGTAAGTGACGTATTAATCAATATTTAATAAATGATGTACTCAAATACAGAAATTGGTGAAAAAAACATTTTTGAAGAAATTATTAGAAATTCGGCAATAATTATGATACTATGTTACATTAGAGTTAATTATTAATTCTATTGTTATTTTGTATTGATTTTAGTTATGTACTCAGTTTCTGTACTTATTATTGTTAGAGTAAATATTGTATTTTTTCAAGATCAAAAAGAAACATAAACTTATTTGAAAAATTATAAAATGAACATGTTAATCTCAACCTGTTTACTACCATCAGATTTTCTTTTCTTAGAAGCTTTGTTGATTACCGATGTGGTTAAGACTTCAGCGATATGATTTCTGTGCATCATTCTCACCTGCCGCCTACGTCAATCTACGCTGGCAACGGACTCAAGCCATCATGTCTAAACTGGAGATGAGTGACGTGATATGCGCTACCTAAACGGATGTAAATTGGTGTTCGGGTTGTACATATTACGATATTCGTTTCTATAAGACTTCGCTGTCAACAGCCTTAAGCCATCGTGTCTAAATTGGAGATAAGTGATGTGATATGCGCTACCAAAACTCATGTGTATTGGTGTTCAAGTCGTACATATCATGATATTAGTTTTTATAGATTTCGTCTGACTAGTTTCCATTGGAAGGACGCTCAAGAGTCAAACGACACTCTTGTTTTACTGTAATGTGCATTTTTAATATTGTTTTCACATATTTACTTTTGACTGATTGATTACTTACTTTAGTAGTAAAAGTCGAGCAAAAGCAGCAATCTAAATGTGGCAATATATTTCAGTTTGGCGTACGTAAAAACAAAATGAAAATTAAGTGTTTTGTTTCTTTTTTCTTTTAAAGCTATTTTTCTGTATTCGAAACTTTGGTACTTGAATATTGTTCTAGCTGTGAGCACATCATTGATTAACATAGATTTTTCTGTTTTGCTGGAAAACGTTTCAGCAATGTTAATCCAAAAACTTAATTTTGACAACCAGAATCTGAATCCACTACGACATTTGAAAAAGTATTCTACAAAACTTTATTTTTATAGTAGCACCATATTTACTAATGCGGAAGAACATGAAATTCTAATATGAGATTCTGACATATTTAGAGATGTAATATTTCATTCTTCAACTCCAGATTTTATATAGCTATCAATGATTTTTGCTTGACTTTTAATATTCATATAAGTTATATTCTAGCAAACACAACTTTATTTTATTTTAAATGGATCGCTTTATTATTAAGCTATTTTTACGTTTTGTTAAATACTGTGATTTTTAAGGTTGTTCACGTTAAGTGATGTATTAATCAATATTTAATAAATAATAAGTTATAATATAGAATTTGGTAATAAGAATAGTGTTCATAAATTTATTAGAAATTCGGAAACAATGATGATTTATAAACATTAGAGTTACTTATTATTTTTATTGTTATTTTGTATCGTTTTCTAGTAATGTACTCGTTTCCTGAATTTGTTATTGTTAAGGTTAACTTTTCAATTTTAACCGCAATAAAATAAATTTCTTTGATCAAAACCATCTTATCTGAAAACATATGAAATTAATATATTAATCTCAAGATGTTTACCACCATTAGATTTACTTTTCTTACTGGCTTGGCCAACGTGGTGAAGACTTCAGTGATAACTTCAGCGATATATACTTGTCGTCCACGTCAATCTACGCCTGCAACGGAGTCAAATCATCGTACCTAAATCAGAAATGAGTTGTGTAGCATGCTTCCTTAACGGATGTGAATTGACGTATAGAGGCACATACTACAATTCTCGTTTCTAGAAAATATCTTCTGACTGGTTTCCATCGAAAAGGCGCTCAAGACTCAAACGTATATCCTGAAATCATACTCTTGTTTTACTGTAATATGCATTTATAATAATCTGTAGTAATTTTGATTGTCCAATACATTTACATTGATTTCACATTTATATTTCTGACTGATTAAACAGTGTGTTTTAATAACAATACTTGAGCAAAAGCAACTCTAAGCAACATTGCGTTTAAGTTTGGTATGTTTAAAAATAAAATTAATATTGTGTGTCCTCTTTTTTGTTTATAGTTGCTTTTCTACGATATATTCGAAAATTTTGTTGAGCAATGTTGTTCAAGCTGATTGGACATTATCGATTAATCGTTTACTCTGTTATACTGTATTCAGTTTCGGACTGATTCATGATATGTCAAATATGACAACTATTCAAATCATAGATTAATAGACTATCCTTCTAGCTCTGTCGAGCCCACAAGTCGTTACTGTACAATATTGTAATTAAAAACTGAAAATACTGTAAATAAAGCTGAATACAGTCACCGAAAATCTTTTATTTGATGAAACTTTAAAACTCATCATTCTGTAAAATAAATCAGCCTATGTTATTCGAAAAGGTTTATTTCGACAACCAGATTTAAAATCCATTATTAAATTTGAAGAAGATTTCCTAAATCTAAATAGAGTTTTATATTCTTATAGTAATGCCACGCTTGCCAGCGCGGAAGAACGTTGAGTGTGTGATGTTTTGACATGTTTTGTGTGAGATGACGTATAGAATTTCATTATATAAAAATATCTCAGACCGATTACGATCAGTAACTCATTTCCAATTCTGAAAATGTTTGTCAAATGAAAAAAATATTGTTTATTCAGTGAAAATTCAAATTGGAAAATAGTGGCCCGGGCAAATAATATTTGTGATTTCTAAGATGGCACGTTTATTAATATTCAAAAGTTTATTAGAAAAACCTCATTCTATGAGTAATTACAAACAAAAAACCGTTGCTTGTCATTGTCCAGATGTTGCAACAAAAATAATTATAGCATACAATATATTACACGATATTGGCAATCGTGTGTATTTTGTGTGTGTGTATTTTATGTATTTTACACACAATGTGTGTATTTTAACTGACAGAAGAAGAAGCACTCTTCTTTTATATAATGCAAAGAGAACGAAGTAGAGGTTTACTTCCTAACCTTATTGTAAGTGTAGGTGCGTCAAGAAGATGGATGCCATTAAATCGGTATTGGCGTTTGCGTGATCCTTATATTGCCTTAAAAATCGAAGCACTTCTTTTTGAAATCATACTTCTTCGGCGCATTAGGGAATTCTGACCCGAGTGTATTATTTGTAAACGTGACGCGTGACGCGCCGGTGTAATTCATAATTCCTATTTGTGCACAATAACGTATCAGTTAATCGTTTAACGAAATAAAAGTGCTAACCGTACTATATTCGAATTGTCGTGTGGATTTCACTGAACTGAAAATTTTGTGAAAGTCGAATGTGCATATTTTCTGTTCAAAAATAGGAAATCTTCAGTCAATCACAAGTAAAATCGTATAAATATGTTTATTAACAAACAACTGCGAATTCTAAAGTGCATAAAATGACTGTATGATAATTCCTACTTTACTCAATTTCTCATTGACTGCCTCGTGCCTCTTTTAAAAATATGAAGAATATAAGACAAAAGTAATGACGATAAAATATAAAAATAGATCGTCCTTGCGTTATTTCTGGGATAAGATGAGATTGCCATGTACAATACGTTATCAGCTGTGTTTATGATACAGCATTCATCAATCGTAATTTCAAGAGCCATTACTGTTCCTTGGAAATCATGAATTCATTTTTTCTGTACTGCTGATCTAATAAATGAGTAGATTAAGAATACTTTCGGTTAGACTTATTATTATATTCATTTGTTACAGCATAGCAAATATGCAATGAACATACAGGAATGTGATCTTCCCCGAACAACACCTGTCCGGCCTTATGCGGTGACACACGGGCACGCGAACCCGGAGTCTTCGAGCTGCTGTCTGCGTCACCGTTGTCCTTCTATTCTATACTCCTCAATGCAGAAATTCAACATCCTTTTAAATTTCTCGTCAAAATTAAATTATGATCCATGATCGCCGAAATTGTAAAATAATTGCTCCAGACAGCACTGGCATTTGTCAGAGAATCCGTTTTTGGGTTTGTCTCAGGTTGTCCTGGTGTGGACTGGTGTGGACAACAAATTCATAGCTACGGACTTGATTGTGTCAACAACGTTTGCTATCCGTCATGGCTAATTCCCTGCAGAGGTGAAGAGCTAATTAGGGGAGTCCGTTTTGGTACTTCGAGTATTTGTAGAGGGATCGATGACAAAGCTGAATATGTTTTCAAATTGACGAAAGACCGATGACTCTATATAATGTGACCGAATGAGACTGAAAGGAAAGCCAATGGTCGGGTCATCCACATACAGATCTTTCGATATTAATCGGTCTGACGTTGATCGGAGCCAAAAAGAATGCCAGAGTGTTGGCTTTACTGTATCAGAAACATAATGTTAATGTGAAATAAGTTACAAGTGTGTGCACACGAAAGGCTACGTTGGCTCAGAATTAAAATTTAATTAACGCCGGTTTTATGTTTAAACAAAAGCGTTTGAACAAAATAAAATAATAATAATAGAAAAATAATTCAACCTGTTGACTCTCTGAAAAGTTTCCCGCTGTAATATTTATCGACGTGTTTGTAATCTTCTTGATTTATCATTTACGAGTTTTAAACTTTTCTATTTAAATAATATAAAAGATGCCGTCTCTGAAACTTCTTACTACTTTCGAGTTTAAAAATGTTCAAAAATACAGAAGTAATAAATTATTTAGATCGTCATGCACAAATGATTGATTCCTTTGCTTTTTTTAGATTTAAAAGATATCGATTTATTATGCACAAAGTAGAACCGGGTGCACTAGAAGTCAGTCAGGGAAACAAGCGGGGTCGGTTTTGAAAAACAAACAAAGTTGACACGGCCGAACCCGCCACCCCGGCGGACCTCGACGCGGGGTCAATCAAAATTTAGGACTTGTCTCTTAAATATGTCAACACGAGTGAGCTGTATCGGCTAAACGGCGTTCAGCAACCCAACGAAGTAGTCACGGACCGTGGCCATGGCGAGGAAAAGAAACACTAATAATATTTGTTATCTTATTATCTTTTGTGTGTGCAGATTCTCTGTATTTAAGGCTGGTAATTTTTTCGTATGAATGAGTATCAACTACCGGGAGCTGTTCCAATTTTGGGATAAATTTATTGACCGACATACAAATTTTTCCCTTTTACATTTGATCTATTTCGGTGAAATGAAATTTTTAGTGTACCGGAGATAGACGTACAGTACTGATACGATCAGAACTGTTTGTCAAGGATCCCTAACGAAAGTCCATCTGCAAGGAGATTAATGTCAACCATTTGGGTTCATTTCAAATACAACTCCTACCCAGAGAGGTGGTTCTGGTACGACCAATATATTTATTTTAATAATGTAACGTAATAAATAATTTGATAAAATACACACGGTTCAAATATAGGAAATTTTGCACAGCGCAATAATTGTAATTACATTTTAAATTCTTAACTACTGCTTACATTGGATTTAGTTCTATTTCTTCCTCGAATTGATTCTAATGTAGATTTTTATATTTCGTCGTATATTATGCGTAATATGTTACTTGCCATTGTATTATAATTGCAAGGTATAATTTATTTGAACTTTATTGATTTAAAGGAATTTATTGAATAAGTCTTTCAACATGTATATTATCGACTTGAATATAATATAGACAGTCTGATAGGGAACTTTTACACCGCTAGCCCCAGTGCTGAAGACGATAACTTTAAGGTTGCGATGCGTGAGAAGTCTCTAGTATGCAACTTTATTTTGTACAGACACTTCCTATGTTACCGAAACTCAATAAAACTAAAGGAACTAAAAACCTTCCTTTCTTTGTAATCAATATAAAACATACACATATAATTTTAAATGTCTATACTTTTACATCATATGGGTTGAAAACGTTCCACTGTGCCGAATAACACAATTAACTCGACTGCACAAAAATGTACCGTCTGAACCCCAAACTCAACAGTGAACTAGACTGCGGTCGCTACAATATAATTCTATGTGCGGCAGAAACCAGTTGCGAAACATTTCCTAGCGCTTTAAGCGCGGGAAGAAAGCTCACAGCTTTAATTTCGTAGAACGCAAAGAGTCGCTATACGAAACATCCGTCCGTAAAGTCCTCGTTTGAGTCCGAGTTCCAATTCGGAAAGTGTAGAGGTTCGCACCGTAAACCCTGTGAAAGTCGAACTATTGCTCTGCCCGATTCAAAGCCAGACAGCTTCGTGCTATATAATTTTACTAAGTCTATCCACTAAACTATCACGCGTGATAAAGCACACGTGTATAATCAGACAGTAGATGCACATATAAGCCCTTATAGGTTTCCGTGTTGTCGTATCGAGAAGGGCTTAATAGTCAATCGCACATAGCATTTACTGGAAAACTCAATAGTTTTCTCTCTGTCTCAATAGATGTTTGTCGAATATATTGAATTGTATTCATAAGGATTTACTTTTCAATGTTTTAAAATTTTATTTATGATTTATATCATTTATGCTCTAAATGATCTGTTTTGTCACGTTTCATTTTTTTTAGATTATCTTAGAGAAGCAGTTGCTTAGTTATTAATTTAATAATTTCGTAATGAAATCATTATACACTCACGTGAGTTGTAATGGAGCATTTATTTTAATTATCGAGGTGATCGTAATGAGCGAATTTGCACGTACTTTTAGAATAGTATTCAGATGGGAAGCTCTTGCTTCTAAATCGTTCCAAATCTTCCAAAAGTTACAAAATCGAATCCGTTCTCTAAATTCAACTGGATAATCAAGTTGACATTTATATGACATTTCTATTTTAACATCCTGGTTGTGCTTTAGTGAATCATTGAATGGTTAATGTGAATTTTTGCCTGCTTATTAACACCAGCTTTGTTTTTACTTGACGGTTTCGTCGACTACGAGCATGGAAAGACTTCAGAGATATTGATGTAACAATTGATTAGAGGATTAATTCATAGCTGTACCCTTTTAGATGCAGCCTACGTAAATCAACACGTGAAAATCGTAAAAGAACATACATCATCATGACCTTAAACAGGGGCGAAGACAGAAGTGTGCGATTGGTAAACGCGTACCCATTGCCGTTTTCGTTTCGTACACCTGAGTTCTCGTTTCTAGAATATTTCTTAAGGCCAACAACACTCAAGAATCAAACCGCATCCCAGAAATTATTCTTTTTTTGCATAACAAAACGTTTTTTTTATTTACGGCAAGTATGAGTATGTGTTGTGGTATTAAGGATGTAAAAACGAGCAAATCGACATTTTACATGTATCACGAAGGCATTTTTAAAAAGGGAGCTAATGAGGTTTGTTCAATATTAAAAACGATATTGGGTCACGTTAATAATTACGTACTAAAGGGTCCTTTCATCACAATTCGTAATTGTCCCTCTGGCGTCCATGTACTTTGTTCAAACTTAAGATTTCAGTGTGTAACTTCTCATATCTATATTGCCAATAATTAACTTATCCAAGAAATGTTTGTTAATAACAGCTGTTACATTTATTTTTAATCTAGAACACTGTTACATGTACCTTTAGTTAAGTCGGATAAAAGTGTAAAGTCTGGAGAGACGTCACCGTGTCATAACGCATTTTATCTCTTTATACAGATTTATTACAATATGTCAATTTTACCAGTCCTATCAAGTTTTAAGTTCATAAATCTAATACATATTAGCAATGCAAATCGTGTATTACTCGATATTCATTCTAATTACATTATTCTCAGACTTGTTACAACGCACTCAGGACTTTAGAGGCGTTTAGAAGAGTTTCAATGTGTCTGTCTCAAATAATGTATTAGCCCTTAAGTGGCATTTTCAGATTTAATGCTAATCTAACAATAGCTTCTAAAAGACTTCATTTGACTAACACTTCACGTCAGCGACGTTCACGTGCAATACATCGGACTGAGTCGACAATGAACTGGAAGAGAAGCAGTCACTTCATAACTTGTGTGATAAAGCGTTTAGGAGTTACTCTTTGGGAATCGATTTTCATATACAACCCGCAGTATAAAAATTTAGATGCAGTGCGACCAGTTTTTATTTCCTTAAAGAGTTGTTTCAAATGCGATTCATCCAGAATCCTGTGCAGTCAATGCTTTGTTAATTATTGTTTATACTAAGAACTGCAATAGTTAATTCTTGAACTCAGAGATTTAGCCTTGACATTTAATAATAATATAATTAATTATACTCTAGCAATGATAAGTTAATTACACTTTAAACGTAATCGCTTTATGTTTAATCTATCTTTTTTTTCCATTAAATATAATTATTAATGTTATTTTGTGCTATCTCTTTTAAAGTTTATGTTGTTATTATCGTGATATAATTATTTCTTGCATTTGTTATTATTAAAGTTGTTATCATTGTTATTTTTAATTGTCAAATAAGCCATTTTATTTAAACAATTATGAAATTCACATGTCAATCTCAACCTGCTTAACACCATCAAGTTTACTTTTCTTACTTGCTTTGTTGACCGCCGACGTGGTTAAGACTTCAACGATACGACGTGTTGGTCCACTCGAGGTCAAACTGGGAGGCTCATCACCCTTACCATTAGTCGACGTCAATTCGTCAAGAATTTAAGCCAACCTGCCTCAATTACAGATGAATGCAGTAACATGCACTAATTTCGAACTGATGGAATTGACATTCCAGCTGTACAAGTTTACATATAATAATATTCGTTTCTATAAGATTTCTTCTGACTAGTGTCCATTGAAAAGACGCTCAAGAGCAAACGGATATCTTGTTTTACTCTCTTGTTTTACTGTAATATTCATTTATAATATTGATTTCTCGTATTTATTTTTGACTGATTAGATAACATATTTTATTAACAAAATTAGAGCAAAAGCAGCAATTCGGAAGGAACAGTGAATTGTAGTTAGACATACTTAAAAACAAAGTTGAAATGATGTATTCTCTTTTTGTGCTTAAAGCTATTTCTCTACACTGAGAAAAAAATCTCGTTATCATTACTGAAATTCCGGTTTACTCAACAAAATTTCTGGTGCTATATGTGACAGCAAAAATCGTTTAGTAATGAATACAAAGAAAAATCTAGTTATAGGCTACTAGGAGTTCTGTACTCTCGACAAGATATTCCAGTTGCGACAGTCAGAACGACTAGTAAGCACGACCTAACTTCTGAGATAGTTAACTAAATATATTGTTAACGTAACATAGCTTTCAGTGATGTTTACATTACATTATTTTATTGTGTACTGAATGATCAGTAGTGTTCAAAAAGTAGTTGTTTAAATGTGCTACATTTTACTGTTCTTGTTACTAAAATAGTATTGTATTGGTTACTATATGTATAGTAAGTGTAACTGTTATGTATATATATACTTATTTTTATATATAAGTACATTCTATAATTAATATATATATATATTTACAATCTTGTACTAATGATAGTCCGTAGGTTTCTTCAGTGCTGGATATAATTGTAAATATTCACCAATTGAAATTTTATTTTCATTTAATTGTTTGAATCTATGCTTGACTGTTTTGCACCATTTATCCTCAACGAGACTCCATGGTTCACAAGCTATATTCGAGAAATTAATATTGTTTTCATTCGCATCTCCAAAATTGAGTGTTTTTTTAATTATGCCAAAGAATAAATGAAGGAATACTTAATAATTTGTATATACATGTATAAGTTAGGCATCTTGTTACGTATTAGTAAATACTCATATAAAATGTAATTTAGTTGAATGCAATCTCACCTTCCATTTTGATACTATTATCAAGTTCTGTTTTGTTAAGCTACGTTAAACGTTTTTTTACTTACATCAAATTCTTTCAAATGATTCTAGGTTTTATTGCAACTAGTAGACAAAAAATAAAAGATGCAAATGTTTAATGGAGACTTTTTCTGTAATATAATAGATTATATTTGTATATAAAAACATTATTTGAGAAATAATAGCTTATCAGCCAAACAATAGCTATTTTAAACTTACCACTATTGTGTCATCTCTATCAGAGTTCTCCGTTACAGTTTTCTAATGTTCTAATTTTTTTAAATACAACCCTGTCACCTACAGGCCAATGAGTTCTTTAGTTAAAGCGGCATCTAAGAGCCCTAAACTTTTAATGTCTATTTTGTTAGCTAGATAATATAATTTTAAGTGTAATTATATAAATAGTTATGTTCAAAAACCCAAAATATTTAAACAAATTAGACATTTAAAAAAAACGTGATGTGTAATTATTAATTAATTAAAAATTAATTTCTTTAATTATTACTTACCTTCAAAAATTTCGGTATAAATAATTAGCAACTAACACATAGAATCGTCAAACGATTAATAATCAATAGTAACACAAAACTTCACAGCATCAACTCATCACCATAACACTAACAAATCAACACAAAATGGTTACAGGTTGCAGGTCACTCGACGTAAGCCGGGCGACGGGCCGGTGGGGACAATTTTGCGTTATTTGGTTTCAGGAACATATCAGATAATAGTATCTACTAAACGTATGTAGTAGCTACAATGTTTGTAGTAGTTCCAACTAAACTTCATGTTCGGATTGACAGATTTATTTTTATTAGATTTTCTTGTAGCGGTTACTCAATATATCCTAAACTCAACTGGAACGTATTATAAAATTGATTATTTTTTAGTTCACGTAACAATTCTTAAAATTACTAAACGTTCTGGTAGTCTTGTAGTTTAATATTTTTCTCAGAGTATATTCGAAAAAATTGTTGATCAACGTTGTTCGAACTGATGACATATTATCAATTAATGTTGATTATTCTGTTATGCTGGAAAACTATCCATCAGTGTTAGTCTAAAAACTTTGTTTTGACAACCGGAATTGATACAGAATCCTGTAGGTGCACTCGATTCTCCCGGATAAAATACGATCTGGAGCGGACGTTAAACATATACGAGAGGTGAGGGTCGCGGAAGACGCATTGAAAATCGCCGCGGACCCAACCAGTCGGGAGGTTTCTCCCCAAGTCGTCGCGGCCAGCCTCGCTACGAGAGACCAGGGGGTTTATCCCAGTAAACCGCCGATCTTGCATAAATCGCGTTCGCGTTATGTGTGCGAGCTTGTGCCCTGTTTTACAGGACGTGTAGGTGCGCGTGAGGGCTTTTTCTGGCTGCAGCCCGGTGGATAGGCACGTCAGAGTGACGACTGGCCACGTGTGACCTTCGACCTTCCCTTTTTACGCTTTTCCGACCTTGATCAAACTGTGCTCTATAATTATAGAGTTAAGATATGGTAGCTCGAGTGGGTCAGGCCTCCGACTCGTATAATTTAATACGATAAGTCTCGCGGGCAACAGTGATTAAACTATTATTTAATTACAAATTTAACATTCTTTAAGACAATTCGGAACGGCACTCAGTATTGGAGTGCTTAAGCATTAATGAGAAAAGGTACATAAATATGTACTAAAAGTTTAAATTTTAGTAAATACAATTTGATGTCACCTTATTGTGAAGCAACTCAACCTAATTTTGAATTATAGATAAAGGTTCTAGCTCTATTTTATAATTTTTGGGACAGTAAACCACCGTTTAAAGTTACAATGTTACTCCAATGTAACCTCTGTCCTTGGTCAAGTGTAGTTGAAGTGAAACTCCGACGCGATTGGCCATCCTAAAAACGGTTCCTAGGACTTCAATCTTAGATTTTATTTTAAAAGAGACTTAGTCTCTTTTAAAATAAAATCTTGTAGCTGAGATCGTTACACAAACAAAGGGGGTGAAAATCAGTCTCAGCCGGGAAAATTCGGTAAATATTATGGGGAGCAATGGGTCAATGCCCAAGCGGAACTATTAACTGAACTCCTGTAAGGCAATCACACGTAGCAGTTTACAATTATTGTACGTCATTTAATAATTTATTTTGAACATGCCTAAAATTTACACAGATAAAATTGAAATAAAATAAATAATCGGACTTCCCTGAGTCGCCTCCGATGAACACGCCGCTCCACGTCTTGTTTTCGTCGACACACTACCAACCACTACCAGGAAAACATCCGGCTCGCGTTGAACCCTACGACCGAACCCTATGCGAATGTCGCCCGACTCTCCCGCGGAGGATGCGCCTTCCCTTATATAGTTACACCGTATTGACCTCGCGCCACCCTCGTGACCTTGTTACGTATAAACAGAAATCAATTGCGATTCCGGCATCAATTTACGAGTCGAAATTGTTGGGTATAAAAGAATGCTATTCTTGTATGCAGTTTTGAGCAGCTTTAAAGCTTTAAATTAAGTTAAAGCTTTGCACATTTATCGAGGACTGATGATATTACAATGATATGGTATAATTGGACTCATTTGAAAATGGAGCCAGAAGATAGGCACAGAAACTCCATAACGGAATAACATATCCTCGTCGTGTTTGACCTTGTTAGAGTTGTTTTGAGATATACTTTCACCACGATTGAATTCCAGGGTCTGATGATGCAGCTGGAAGGTAATCACTAGTACTCCATAATAGAACAACATACCCGAGCTGTTTCGCTCTTGTTGGAATATCTTGAAATACATTTTATCTGTATTGGTTTCTGGAGTCTGATAATGGAGCTGGAAGTTTGGAAGCTCCATCGTCACACCCTGAAAGTCATTTATGATCAAAATACATTTCAAGGCAATTCCAATAAGCCCAAATACGGTTAGGATGTGCCGTTATGATATATTAGTTCTGGTATCAACCGTCAGGCTCCATCATTAGACCCTGAAAGCCAATTATGGTCAAAGTGAAGTTAAAAAAATTTCATTAAGTCCAAATATAGGCAGGCTACGTTGTTGCATTATGGAGTGCTAATGCTTACATTCCGGTTTCATCATCAGACTCTGAAAGTGAATCATTGTCAAAATTCATTTCAGAGCAATTCCAACAACCCCAAATACGGTTAGGATGTTCCGTTGTGATAGGTCAGTTTCGGTGCCAACCGTTGGGCTCCATCATCAGACCCTGAAAACCAATTATGATCAAAGCGCACTAAAAAATTCCATTGAACCCAAATAGGGGCAGCCTATGTTGTTATATCATGAAGTGCTAGTGCTTACCTTCCAGCGCCATCAGCAGACCCTGACAATCGTTGATGGTCAAAGTCAATCTAAAGACGATTTCTACAAGACCGAATACGTCTAGGTTACGTTATCTCATTATGAAGTTCCTGTTTTTACCTTCCGGCTCCATCATCAGACCCTGAAATTCATTTATGGTGAGAGTACATCTCAAGGCAACTCTAACAAGCTCAAACACAACTAGGATATGTCTTTCCATTATCGAGTTCCTGTGCCTACCTTCTAGCTTAATCATCAGATCAGTCCTATTTTACCAATTATACTATATTATTGTTATGTCATCGGTCCTCAATAAATACGCAAAGATTTAATTTAATCTAACGATATACATAAAAAAATAATTCATCACTTTATACGAGATACGAATGACGGAAAATCTATTGTAGATCCCTTGAGAATCGCTTTAGACCAGTTTTTGCTTTGACAGCGTAATATTAGAATAACTGCGAAATCGCGATCCCTAACGATTTTTAATTTAAATATGCGATTAAATTTCATTTAGATAATTTAGTGATTTCAATGTAGAGGCAACCTGTTATTAGAAAGACAATTAGCATTTCGAAATATCAACTTGGAAATGACTAAAATAATTTTAAATTTATTCCAAATCAGAAATCGATTTACTTTTAGATAATAGGGCCACCGAGTTCGGCCTACCAATGCGTGCAAGCATAGCAAAATCACAAGTTGAAAACAAAGTTAATACGTGTTTTTCAAATGTTAACCATGGTCATATAGAATTATTTCTCTATTGGTAGTACCATTCTAGGTCTTCGATTTAATATGATTCACAAGCTTTTGCGAGTAAATTTTAACTTGCATAATTTAATCGGGCCTTTATCTTAGTAGCGAAATTATTCCAACCAATATCCAATATAACTCATAAAATCAAAAGTAATACTCGAATATCATAACGATAAAAGGATACTGTCAACGATGAAGCGATAGACATCAAATCATCACACAATACTAAACTAAATGATATGACAAAATAGTCCAACCTAATGTCGTTTAGAATACCTACAAAATAATACATATTATTGCTATTCACTCCAAGTCATATCCTATCTAACACTTATTACGGACTACCAGCTACAACTCTATTCAATGTCACCAATGCCCTAATAGGCCATATTCAGCCTACACTAGATATATCACAACCATATAACATAATAACCTTATACAATAATCATTTAACATATGCCAGCGAGACGATATCACAACTTAGAATCAAACTCAAATACTGTTACCGCGAATAGTACAACTATCTTATAATCCCAACTAATCTCACATAAAACTAATAATACACATATAATTATAATCATTATTACATTTCGTATCTTCGACAACCAAAACCGGGCTTGCGAGCTAGTATATAAATGGCATCTGGTGGCCATTCCCAGAGACGATTTCGGCCGTCGTAAGGCAACTCATAAAATGATATTTTGGGTCGTCCGAAATCTTTCATTTTAGAATTTTTCAATAAACAATTGCAACAGAGTGTCCAGCATCATACGATCCTTTTTTTGTATTCACTAAAAATTTAAGACTCTCACGGCAACGGTACAGAAAGTTCGAGACCGCAGAAACATATGTTTCGTTTAGGCAAGATCTCGATAATTTTGAACATTACGAAGACACAGGAAAAAAAGCGTCAAAGGGACGCGGCTTATGGAAGTGACGATATGTAAGTTTGTAGCATTATGTAGGTACCTTTGAAGTGGTATACGCATAGAATATCTAAATCCGCTATGACATTTGAAAAAAACATTCCATATAACGCTACGTTTATAGTGGCGCCACACTCGCGGGCGCCAAAATAATGTTGAATATGAGATTTTGACATGTTTTGTGGGAAATGGCATAGAACGTTATTATATAAAGATATCTCAGACTTATTTCGATCAGTGACTCACTTCTACATATGAAATTATTTATTAAATTAATAAACGTTTTGTATTTAGTGACAATACAAATTGAAAAACATGTATATTTTTATAGAAATATGTGAATTTTAACTGACAGAAGAAGAAGCACTTTTCTTTTATACAGTGCAAAGAGTACAAAGTAGAGGTCTACTTTTTATCGTAAGTGGAAGTAGATTTTAGTCACGTAAGCGGATGTTAATAAATACTTAATGGCGTTTGCGTCATGATTAAACTTTGTTACGAAGTTGAAACATTGCTTTTTGAAGTTATACTCCTTTTGGCACATTAGGGAATTAGGACCCGAGTGTATTTTCAATACGTGACGCATGTGATGCGCCGGTGTAACACGTAATTCAGATTGGTGTACAATGACGTATCAGTTGGTCGTTCAATGCGACTGCAACTGAGCTTGTGTTATTGATATAAATTACTTTACTTTACTAATGTCTTCATTTTTTAAGGGATACAAAATTAGTCATACGTGATCGCATACGAAAAAATTGATAGATGGTGCGATATTAGAGTTGTCGTATGCGTTTTATTTAACTGCACAGCTGGTGCAAGTGAAAAATATTTTATAATAATTTCTACTTAACTCGCTGCAGTAGCTCAGCGTTACACACTTAAATTCACAAGTTGAGGTGACAGTCAACTCGAAGTCAAGACGAGGTGCATCAGCCTTACCCATTGCCTGCGTCAATCTCCGCGCGCAAAGGATTTAGGCCATAGTGTTCAAAACAGGAACGAGGGGTGTAGCACACACTTCTTGAGCGGATATGTTCGTTTACAGTTCACGGTCCGTATGCTATAACACATTTTAGAAGATTTTACTTTTTGTTGTGAAACATCTGAAACCGATGCCCGCCCAGTATGTAGTAGTGAATCGTAGCAAAATAGATAATCCCCAGCGATCGGTCGGTTGATCAATCTATAAATTAACGCGCTGCAACGCCATCTATTGGTGAGTAATAATGAAATAGATTTTGTCTACGAAAAAGGCATTCAAACGTATCTACTTTTATAATACCTACTCGCTTAAACGTTATTAGAATTTAAAAATTTGTCGATATATAAACATCTATTTTTATGTAATATATACAAATCAGTAAATGAAAATTTAATTTTAATGATATTAAATAAAATTGTTTTAAGAGTTCTCACCATACAACTTTAACGTGTATATTTACTAGGCCCAACAACATTGAAAACACGCGCCAAGAACTAATGAAAGAAGTCTATAGTACCTCAAATGGACATCGGTGTTTACTAAGAAATTTCAATTTGTCTTATAAATTGATAATTTGATAGCAGCTTCTAAACAAGATGTCGTAGTGTTATTTTCATGCTTCCATAATTCGTTTTGATTTAAAGTCAATGTATAATAAAAAAGAAAATTAAAAGCATCATTAGATGAATATTGTCAATAATGTTCTATCCTTCATTAGTTTGCTTTGTCATCTGCCAATTGCGTCACATGGAAGACCATTTTGTAAAAATGAAAAATTTGAGGGTTTTTTTTTGGAAAAGTGTAAATATAGGTATTTTGAAAACCAAATTTCTAACCAGGAAGTGTGATATGCAAAAACCAGTGAATCCACTCCTATTTAATATTCACTTTTATTATGGGAGCTTCCTAAGGAAGAAGTAAGATACGAAAATTTGTTAAGGGAAATGATTTTTGAGACCTGCTGTTCCTTTTATAGTCAGTGGCACGTGTTTATGTATAGTTTTAAGATTTTTTTTCATCCCTGCAATAATAGATGACTTATTGTTGCGCAGACGCCGGTTAGGAAGTGCACAGCGTTCTATTACGAAGGCAGCCGTAGCTCGTAATATTTTGCTTAAACAAATCTGCCTGCCTACTGTCGAGGTTCCATTACAGCAGATGAGAGTTCAAACATAAATATAGGTAAGCAGTGAACCCATTTCATTAAACTAAGTTAGGTATCTTAATATATTTTAAGACTATGGTCATCCTTATCAGATCTCCATGTAATGAAACTATGTCACATTTATCGATGAGAATAAACATTTAATTGTGATATCATTAAGATCAATTATTAACCAACCTATTGCAAAAATTTGTCACATAACTTATACACTTTTACCGACACTTGTTGTCCGGTGGCGCCCGTTATAATTGTAAGTTGAGTAATTGTTAAAATGGTCAAAAAAGTTAGTTATGCCAGCCTTAAGGCAAAACTCTATGATATGTCAGAGGTCATTTAAAAATAATCATGCACTCTGATTCTCATGTCTCTAGAAAACAATGAAATATTATGGAATATTTTTTTTTGGTTTTAAATTAGCTTTTGAAAACGCAACGTTATGAATCATCACCGTTTTTATTCGACCAATGACAACAAACAGGTAAGACAAGCCAAAAAATCATTTTACTCCTGTGTAATGAAACAATTCAACTTGATATTTCATAACTCTGGAAACTTCGGAGAAGAATGGCCAGGCAATTGAAAGTAAGAATAAATGAAATAACCAAGATATTTCTAGTGTAATATATTATCCGTACTAGTCTAATAACTTCCGACCACTCTCAGTTTTTAAATCTTATCAGCCTAGTTTCTACGAGATTATTCTGAGCAGGCGTTTTGCCAATTGATTGCTGTTATGTCAGTGGTATAAAAATATGGTTCTACTTTCTGCCTTTTAGAAAAGTATGCCCTGCACTAACCGAAATTTATCTCGCTCAATAATTTTATTCTTCTCTTACGCAACATTATCAGTTAAATTCAGTATAATGGATCAACGTCTGGATTCAATTGTAACAAGAGTAAATACTCCAAAAACTTTCTTCTTCGTTTTTGGTGACAACAGCACTCAGTTACTTGAAGCTATCACGGCGACAGTCAACGCCTTTCTTTGTTGAGTCCTTGCTTCGTTGTTCGCGCTGCGTAAAACAGAAGAGTGGATCTTGAGGCTTGAATAACAGAACATCTTCTATTCAGATTACAAGACAAATTTTTCATTCCTTCGGAAGAGCTCACTGTTGTTATGATGTAATCACATATTAAATCTGATTCCCAAAGTAACATCGCATCATTCAAATAAAACCTACTCCATCCAGAAAGATATTCATACAACCCCAAAGGACACCATCACCTTACATATTTTCCGCCCGCGGCTCCGCCCGCGTGGACATAGTATAAATTCCTTCATTCTGTATATCGACTAATCAAGCTGTCAATCATGATCCCGCTATTACGTGCTCGATTCTGATGCCGATCCTTCTGTTGATGTCGATTTGCCTCACTATTAATCTCGGTCCTGCTTCTGATCCTGATCGCAATCTCAAAGACTTCTGCATTTCATCTCATTCCGATTCCAGTCGACTATTAATCGTAATTTTAGTCCACACTCGATTTAGACCTTAGTCCCGTTCTCGATTTTGAACCCTTCTTCGAATCTCCAGGGATATAACGCGGCTTGTAATCTCATGGGATTTTGATGGACCTTGGTACAATCATTCTGTAAGTGATTACCTTAAATGAGTTTGAAGAAAAGCTAATTTGGTTAAATAATTTAGAAATGGTGGCTATTTAAAACTTCTAAAATTTAACAAGAAATCTACGTATGTTTCGGATGACGAATGGCCTTTTTTTTAACTGTAATAATCTAGTTTACCAAATAAGTACATATATTTAAAAATACACGTACAAAATAGTGTATATAAATTACTTTATGTAGTATTTTTTAAAACGCTTTTATTAGCTTCACTTATATGTTTGTTTGTTCGCTTGTTTGTTTGTAACCGACTTCTTTGAACTCGATTTTTACCCACTTTGAACGGTCAGATTTTATTGAAACTTTGTAGACTTATCAAGGACCGGTGACAATACAATATTTTGATAAGTTTGTCTAATTGTCCTGGTCAGTATCGCCAGGATTAATTAATTTGGTTTGGTAATTCTATTTGGTATCGATGTAAATTCAATCAGTTCAAAATAAGGACTTACGAATAAACAGAATTAATATAAAAATAGGTACAAGGATTAATTCATACAATGTCATAATTTAATGTTGATAAAATATTTAGTTTTCTGAAGATTTTTGAAATTTAAATGAATATAATTAAAATTTTGGATGTAGTTAAGTAGAAAAGTTCATATTTTCAATCAACTCATCTATAAAGAAAATGGATTCATGATAAAATAATATTTCATATTAAACTCTATAGTAAAACGTCAAAACTGAATTATTCTCAGAAATTAAGACCACAAACTTAAATCTTCTATTCGAAGAGAATTTTACAATCATCCGCCCTCTATCAAAGGTTTACAATACTATCGACTTCAGTATCATTTTTGAAAATTAACACCTTGACCCTAACTCTCCCATTCGAAAGAATTTCCCATCCGTACACCCTCTGTCGTAGATTTACGATACTAAAAAAATGTGCGTCACGTCCAAACATTCACAAGAACTTGGAATACAATTTTTTTGACAATCGATCAAACTAAAAAGTATAAAATAAATATAGTTTAAAAAAACTTAAAAACACGCTTTAATCATCACATTGAACTAAAAAACGAAAAATAATTCTTAATATATGATAAGTGAAAAAGTGAAAAAAATATGACACAAAGCACCCCACGCTTTTTTCACAATAATACTAATCTTTTTTCGTTCATTTATATTTTCTGCCTATATTAAGAATTATTTTTCGTTTTTTAGTTCGATGTGATCATCAAAGCGTGTTTTTTAGTTTTTTAAACTATATTTATTCAATCAAACTGCTGAAAACTGTAGAAAATCACCTTTTTTGTTTGTCAAGTGATTAGAATGAAATAAGTACTAAATATTAATAGAACCTTGCCAGATTAAGTACTGACGTATTTATTTTATATTATCTATATTATTATATTTTCATTTCAAAACCATATTCAAATCAGTTAAGCTTTTTTGAGATGATTCTTTACAAACTCACAGAACAGACAGATATTCCAAAAACTATTTTTGTGGATGGTCTCGGCATTGGTGCATTGCAGCCAACTAAAATCATATCTAAGTAACTTACGAAAAACTTTTAACTTTACCTCAATTCGCAAGCACACCGTGAATACCACCGCCGCCCGACGTCGCGCCGCCTCTATCGCGCCGCCTGAAAAGGTAATCTGAAAACTAGTGCCTGCCGAGCTCTCGACGGGGAAGCGCGCGCGCATCGTCGGCAATCTTCAATAGGTCATTCGTAAGTAACCAATAAACTGAAATTAATGACAGATCATAAGATCAAATGTAGAGCAAACAATTTTCTTTATTGAATAACGTAAAGTGTATTAATAACCACTCATACGACCTTATTTTGTTCTTTTACCAATAACATGTATTTTTATTTTTTGGCATTCTCATATTCTACTTTTTTTACAATTGTTTGAATAAACATGTGTGTTTTATACACAGTTACTTCATATTTCAATAGTCCAAAAAAATATCTAGACATCGATCCCTTGTCATAGTGTACAAAATGTATAAAATGTTAAATTTTTAATAGTTTTTTGAGAGATTCGTTGATTAGAAAATAAAATATCAGTTTATATGCACGATATAAACGGCATCTAATTGTAACATTATCATGTTTTAATAAGTGTCATTTGATAGTGTTACGAAGCAAATTTATTTTTGTTACTTGTTGTTATTTAAAACTAAACTTGCTTGTTAGTATCAGCTTGACTTTTGTTTACAGGATTTGTTGACTAATAGCGTGGCAAAGTATAGATGATAGAACGTAATGACAAATCATTCCAACGAAAACGAAAACTGTTTGCTGTCGAAAACGCCAATGTAGCAAAAGTTTTAGCAAATAAATAAATCCTGAATCTGATGCATTCGATTGAAAATATTTGTCACGTTTGATTTAAGGATTTTTTCGTGATCTCATTTACATTTTTTCAATTCGCTTTTACGTAGGCGGGCTTTTTAAATTTCTAATTAATTTTTTTATTCATTACTTTTAGTTCTGTTTTAATCGCATACTATGATTGCTTTCTCGCCATTAGCGGTATGCACAACATATTACCTTGTAATAATCATGAGAATTATCATTATTTATATATAGTTATTAATTGAACTTTCAGATTGTTTGATCAATTTGTGTTTAGCATTTTCTTGCCTCACTGTTATTTTTGTTGATTTATTTGCGTGGTACAAAAAATTGGTGATAAAAACGATGTGGAAATCTCTGAAAGAAATTTTGTTAACCAATATATGGTTCAAGCTTTGATATTAAAAAAACATGCGCAAATTAATATTTTCTTGAAGATCGAATAAATTAAGCGAGCAATCGTTGTAATATAGACGTTATACACACACACACACTTATATATATATGTGTGTGTGTATAATCTCTAAAACGTCTCCTACGTTTTGATGACAGTCACTATTAAAGGGATTCGTGGCTGATAAATAGATCTAGCTAAGTTTGATTTTTGTAAAATTTATTTTTCACATGTTTTCAGGTAAAAAATTGCTAAGCAGTAATTTAGGATAGAGAGGTAATTTTGCCATTTTAATGTTTTAACAGCTCATTTGAGAAATCACTCGATTTCAAACTTGATATTCCATGATTTGATACCAGCGATAATTATGTTTATTTTCGTTCGTTTTTTTTCAAATTTTTTTTTATTTGCTGCTAATTTTTTACTTAGTCATTTAATTTTAATACGTTGGTATTGATGTAGTAACTTCTATTTTATTTTTTTTCCATTTAAAATAAGAAATTTTAGACGCTTTTTGTGTTCAGTCCTGTACGATGGTACGGAACCGTTCGTGTGCGAATCTGATTCTCACTTGGACGGTTTTTTTTTACTAATTTAGTTACTTAAACACAAAAATGAGAGATAAATGCAAATTTCTATTTTGTTTTCTTTGTTCAAAAGTTGTCCAACAGATGCCACTTCAAATGCATAATAATTATATAGAGATGTTTACAACTGCACAATATATAACAGTGCAAATACTAATAGTTGTATTGTTGTCATTAAATTGGATGCGTTTTTGACGTGACAACGTCTTAAATTAGGTTGCGGCTGGGAGTCACTTATGAAAAAGGTGTAACGCTCGGTAACGTAACGATGAGTCACCGAACGAGAGAGAGGCCCGCCGAATGCCTTGCGTCTCTCTCCCACTCAACTATGATCGGTCTGCCGCGCGCGCAGCACTAGAGAATTAGTGCATAGCTTGCAAATGTATTGCAAGTTATTGTATGTATATTTGTATATAAATACGTATGTATGTGTAAAGGTAAAAATAAAATTTTGTTAATATGAAATTCAGTGCGAGATTCTTTGTATAAATTAATGTTTTAAATATAATTCTTTGTATAAATAAATGTTTTAAATTGTTACTATTATTTCATCCTTCTTCCTACTATACGAATGAATATTCACATTAAAATGATTTTACCATTCAAAGTCGTTGTCACGTAAAACTTTCGCCCGTATACCGACTTTACAGGCAACCAAATTTTTTTTTTTAAAGTAAACTTTCGTTTCCTTGCAGGTTTTATGGATGGTCAGTGTATTGACGACACCAATGATAGTAATTTATTAGAAGACCCGATACCTGAAGATATATCACTCCAATGTCATCGCCTACATCTATCCGCAGACTGTTACGAAAAACGTGAATCACGAAGAATCTAATTTGGAAAATAAGAGAACATACAAGTTAAGCGACTATAATTTATTTCATTTTAAAATACGTTTAAACAAAATTTAAAATTCAAGGCTGTATTATTAAGAAATTCAATTTTTATTCTAAACTATCTGTTTAGTCACCTATAAACTGTCTCTATAATCGTAAAACTCTGTATCTAAAAAAATATTTTAGATACATAGTTGATTAATTATTTAATATTTTTATAACGTTTGCAATTCATTTTTAAGTAGTCATCTGATTTGAAATTATTTTAAAATTCTAGCCGACCACGAAATGCAAATTGAATGGACTTACAAACCGTGTTCAAACAGTTAACTTTTGCTTCCAAATGGATAATTGAATCCAACAAAATAAATATGACATTTATTTTTTAACCTTTGGGCTATGTTATATAGATTAGCTAGACCTAAAAAGGTCTGTAATATGATATTGTTAATGTTAAATTGAACTTATTTGTTAATTTTGCTGTTTCTTACGTATTTTGTCGACTACGGCCATGGTGAAGGCTTCAGGGATATTGCTGTAATGATCAACTCAAAGTCTAACTTGTCGGTGCAACACTCCTAGATACAACCTACATAAATCGATACGTGAACGTAAAAGACTATAACTCATCGTCTCTGAGATAGGATCGAAGAGCGATTAGAAAACGGTTTATCCTTTACCGTTTTTGCATCGTATGCTTTACTCCTCGTTCCTAGAATATTTCTTCAGACTGGCAGCGCTCAAGAACCAAACTGCACACCAGAAACGATGCTTTATTTATATAACAATATGTATGTTGACTGGAGATTTATCGCTCATCATGTCGTATGCCTTTTATTAGTAGCAGTGTGTTTAATTTGAAGTTTCTAGGTTTAATTGTCTTGTCAGGGCATAAAAAAATATTTTAATACTTACACACGCCTATTAATATTCTTTGTTTGAAATTCTAATTTTATTTAAGGTTTAAGCTCTTTTTTCACTTCGCTACCGTGCACCTTGTTTAAACTTAGATTTTATATCTGTAAGTTTTCATATTCATATTTCAAATAAGTAATTTGTATAATGAGAACCTTCGAATTGAATTATTTGTTTATAACCACAGTCACAATTATTTTTAAACCTTTAATTGGCTACATACATCTGTAGTTAAGTTCGACTAAACTATGTAACTCTAGCGTGAAGTCGTCGCATCATAAAGCACTCTACCCCCTTAAACAGATTGATTACAATGTATTAGTTTTCATCTTAAAATTCTGAAATTCTGAAGTTCATAAATACATATCAACAATGCGAATTGTGAATTATTAAATGTTTATTCTAATGAAATTATTAGTAATATTAAATTAGTAGTTCAATATTTACGCATGTTACCTAACATCCATCCCTTAACATTATACAGTCATCTTAATTTTGACAGCTTTTTTATTTCTTATCTTGTAGAAATTCCAACAATGATTTTAATTTCCTTTAAAACTGTGTTTTGAAAGATAATTCTCGCTTGCGAATCCTAGACGAAATATAAAACGAATTTATCTATGACAAGTGGCTGGATAATTAAATCAAATATAACGTTTACCGTTTTAACATTGTGCTTATGTTATATTATATTAGTTAGTTAAAAAATCTAAATATCGGTTTATGTACACGATGCAAATAGCCTGTGTGTCATATCGACATAATGACAGTTATGTGATCCAAGCAAGTGTTTCATGGATACGTATAATGTTGTTAATTTAACACCGAACCTGTTTGTCTTGTGACAATCTGATCGTTCAGATTTAATTTTATTTCTGACTTTGGTGACTGCTGACGTGGTGAAGACTTCAGCGATATCGACGTGTTGGTCCACTCGAGGTCAAACTACTAGATGCATAATCTTCACCTATCGCCTACGTTGATCTACGCGTGAAACGGAGTTAAGCCATCGAGTCTAAATTAGAGATGAGTGATGTGTTATGTGCTTTCTTTACGGAAGTGTATTGGCGTAAAGTTGGTTCATGGCATGTTTCTCGTTTCTAAAAGATTTTGCTAGTATTCCACTGGAAAGAGGCTGAAGAATCAAACGGATGTCATAAAACTATACTTTCATTTTAGTGTGATATGCATTTATTATTATTAAAAGAATTAACAGTTCCGAATGCGATTCATCCAGAACGAAGTACAATCAATGTTTTATAATTATTTTGTACACTTTAGAGCTTTATTATTTAATTGTAGAACTCTAGACATTATATAACTATCAGTGACTAGTTCTTGACTCTGATATGCATATGATTATTTATATTTTAGCAATAAGAACTTTATTCTTAATTTAAATAGACTTGCTTTATATTTAAATTATCATTCTGTTTTGTCAAATACTCTGATTTTTCAAATTGCTTAAAGAAATTCGACAACTTTATTTATTCTTTGTTGAGTGTTGTATTAATCAATATTTAATAAATAAAATTTTATTTATATAACAAGTCACACAAGGCAGAAGTGATACTTCAGAAAAGTAACCTACAAGAAAATGAAATAAATACAAGGTATCAGGAGTACAATAATTGTAACGTTTATTTTCTGTATAACACTTTAATGAAAATTAAATATCTACAACCTTAAAAATCAAAAGTAATCACTATCACTGTAAAAAACCCAATATAGTTTTAAACTGAGATTCAAACTTCTGTTGATTTAAAAAATAATTCACAATGAACACTATTAATTTGAAGCTGTAATATAGTTCACCGAAACAAAACGCACTACGTGGAAAGCAGTATTATGAAATACATTGATTAAAACACACAAATACCCCGGAGCACTTGCACGAATGAGTGAGAATATAAATGTACACGGCTGGCTGTAATGCACCATGTGACACGTGATAGATGGACGAAAAATTTTGGAGCGTTAGAAAAAAAGTTTCACTTCAATAAGTCATAATATATAACTTGGACAAAAATACCATTTTTCATTAATTTATTAGAAAATCGACAACAATGGTGATGTAAAATATTGGAGTTTCTAATTAGTTTTATTGTTATTTTATATTGTTTTCTAACGATGCACACATTTTCTACAGTTGTTATTTAGACAACTTTTGTATGAATAATAAATGTATTAGTAAACACATCTATTTCCATACTTTTCAGTTGCAACAATAACGTATATGATTCTATTTGCCCTGAATATTCTGCCTCCAAAAGTTCTACCTTTTTCTGTAATAGTCTTAATAAACTTGTGTACTTTTCAGATATGCAGATATTTAATATTTCAATATTTGTGTAAGTATTTTAATGTGAACTAATTATCATCATTCAGTAGCCTTAACTTTGGTAATTAAAACTCACGTGAATTTCACTAGAAATTTTTAATGTTTTTTCTAACATCAGTTTTAATTTTGCTCACAGGTTTACTATCAGCGTAATGAAGTTTCAATGATGGAATCTGGTGAAGAATAAATATCAAAGTCGCAATCGTCAAATCAAACTTTGCGTAGATGTGATAATAGAATACGAAAATTTCGAATTCTCGTACTTGGGAGAGAGGATGAGATATTTTGTATGCAATCTTGATACAGATATGAATTACTGTATCGATTTTGTATACTCTAACCCTCGTTCATACATGACTTCATCTGATATTAGTTTTAATCAACCGTGTACAAATATGAAACAGTGTTCTATAGACTATAAATTACTTCGTTTTATTGTGTATTAGTAGAAAATTTAGTTTAAATAATTGTATTATGATTATGATTTATGCTATATTGTATTTTAATAAAATATCGGTTCACAGCTCGCACGACACGACTTAACTCTTACGGCTGTGGGAAGCGCATACTTCCTAAAGCTAGGCTCCTACTTCCTCCACCAAGCTCCGTGCTATGCACGTAATGTATCTTAAGACGACAGATGTGTTTGCATGTGTATAATTTTGAGTATGTATGAAATACGGCACGATAAGCATAAATTTGTGATGTGGAACCCATTATTAAAATATACTTACGACTACCTAAGTAATATTGTTTTTTTATGGCATATTCGAGAGATAAATGAGCAGACAAGCTATCAAATAGTCACCGCTGCCCATGGACACCAGCAACTCTAGAACAGTGTGCTATTGGACTCTTGCAGGAGAATATTACATTTAATAGAAAGAGACCGGGTTTCTGGGAGATAGTGTGATACTGGAACTGTCATTCAATAAACGAAATACAACAGAGGAAGCTGTTACTTTACCTTGGTATTCTGTGATAGTGTGTTATTTCAACCGTCGAGGCAACTCATTTTTGTGCTGTAACCAAGTTGAATACAGTTTATGAATACATTTTACGATGTTTTAAAATATTCTTTAAATTTAAAATCATTTTTTAAATATTTCTTGTATCTGAAAAGTTCCTACCCACACAGATACACCTATGTACATATACAATAATGGTTTGCAAAGAAATATACAATCGATAAACAAAAATTTTAACAAAAAAACGACTTCAAAACAAAACCTATTCCAACGAAAATTAATATGCACTAAAAGGTAAAAAAATAATTGCGTATTCTTCTACAACTTAATAATTAACTTACTTTTTCTACTCATCAAAATGTAGGTACGATCTATGTATTTTACCACGCAAGAAGGCAGATAGGTACTTATCCACTTCAAATTTGACTCAACACATATCTATGAATAACAAACAATGATCAAAATATTTTTAGTTTTCCTAAGTAAAATGAAATGAAAAATAATACACTTTTTAAAAGTTAATCAAATCATTACGATAATATGATGTAGTTACAATTATTGTCATTTTTGAAGTCGGTGTCTATTGCTAGATATATTGTAGTATTTCTTTGGCTGACATCGATTTGTTACTAAACGTGCTGCTCATAAATCGCACCCTTACTGCGATCCGTTAAGGAGGTCCATTGATCATCATATTCGACTACGACAATTACTTGACCGTAACGACGTTACGGTAGGTGACTCAAATATCCGGATAGCCTATAAAAGATTCGGCCGAGTATTGTTAATTTGCTCTAAAGAATTAAAAAGTTCCGTCACTTTGTCATAGATCCCATAATCAGAACCTAACCAAACTCTCATCAAATTACCCTTGAAGTAAAAAAAAATCATCGAAATCGGTTGGCGTGATATTGAGTTATTCGTCCATTCGTCGCGCACATACTTAATGCAAATGTAAGATTTATACGATTTTCTCCTGAATGCCATTGTCAGAACTGAACTAAATTAAAATGGAACCAGACGGAAAGCACCAGTTTTCAAATAGAAATAAAAAAATATAAAATCGGTTTACCCAGTCGAAATTTCAAAGGTAACAAACATAGAAACAAAAAAAATACAGTCGAATTAAGAACCTCCTCCTTTTTAAATTTTGAAGTCGGTTAAAAATATCTAGCAATTAAGACAAATATCTAACGTATATAGATAAAATGTTCGTTGTCTTGTTGTTTTTAAATTATTGGACGTAATAATATATATGGATAGGTAACAATTAAGAGTTAGTAAGTAAAGGCTTTTAATGTGCTCGTCCTATATGTTGTTCTAGTATTATATGATACTGTCATAAATAAAAACATATTTCTTTCGGCATTTCTGATAAAGCCGTATCATATGTCATTCGCCGTATCAAAAAAAGTCATGTTTTAAAAAGCATTCTAATATTATAGCGTACTAGCTTTTGTTCGCGGCTCCGCCATAAACATCAAATATTTCATCGTTTACATTAGGTATGGGCAAACTTTGACATGTTGTGGGCCAAACTTTAGTGTACAAATAAATTCGCAAGCCGCGTTCAAAAAGTAGTGCCTTTTAAAGTAGTGTTCATAATTTTTAACGATAGACATCAGACACGAATTTTTTCAAAATGTCTCACAGGTCGGATCAAATTTTACAGCGGCCCGGATGCGGCCCGCGGGCCGGTTGTTGCCCACATATGCTATATATCGACTGATCACTTGTTAACCATATATAATATGATACCGATATTAAACCTGCTAATATAATGTAACTAACTAGCTACGAAACTAACTAACATGCTCGCTATGCTTCCAATTTCAGTCCTGGTGCTGCTTTTGATTCAAATTCTGGTCCCAATTTAGAATCCGTTTGTTTTCCAAATATACATAATTCACACGCCGCTCCGGCCGCGTGGAAATACAGAATCATTTCATCTTTTATATCGATCAATGACCCCGGTCTCGGTCCCATTGTCTATTCCATACCAAAAACCCAATATTATTACCCTAAAAAAAAATGTGTGTCAGCTCCGACGCACGACTGGAGTTTACTCCTTAAATACGATTGTCTAAACATACGCAAAAAGAGTTTATTTAACTGAAAAATTTCGTTTTGACTAAAAATTTAAGAAAAATGATTAAAGATAAATTTTTTTTAGCCTATCTACAATCATTTCATTTTTCATTTTAGCATAAAAACGAAGATTTATTATAACTACAATTATATGACAAAACTTTCCATAACAAAAATATTATGGAAAGTATTTTGAATAAATTTTTGTTTTTACCAATAAGTGAAGAAAAAGCATTAGAGAAGAAATTTTTAGCCTATCTACAATTATTTTGTATTTTAATTTTAAGTAAAAGACGAATATTTATTGTAATTAAAATTATAAAAATATTATCAAGAAGTATTTAAAATAAATATTTACATTGTAAAAGAACACTTTAAAACACAAACAAAACAGTGGTGACGATCCGTATTAGAACTGATACACTATATATATATATATATATATGTATCAGTTATATATCGTTTGTAAACGTTGAACAGTATACTTTTATATATATATATATAGCGTCAGCTGCCTCGCTGCGTTGGCTACACACACAAGTATACAGACAAGTATACAAGTATAGACATACACGCGATTGAAAAGTGAAAGGTCAGCCAATAAGTTGCACCAAAACGTAACGCGGATTCATCAGTAGATTTTACTCCTCAAATTTTTCTCATACCGGGCGCCTTATATGAAAATCGATTCTTAAGGAGTAAACTCCAATAAACTCCAAAATACACGTAATATTAAAAATATTTTTTTATTTAACGATATCACTTACGCTATTAATCCTGATCCTGATCCTGCTCGTGATTTCGCAACCGAACCGATATTAAATTTTAATTTTTCTTGAACATTTTTGTCACTAATAACCAATCAGCATTAATAAAGAAATCATTCTAGGATCACCCAACCAAAGTCGTGAGGATAAGTTAGTAACTTTATAAATCATAGCTTGTATGTTATTCTGCTGTACAACCCATATTACTGTACAGTTTCATATAATTCTGTTCAGCGGTTAAAGCCTGCTTGAGTAACAAATATCCAAACGTAAAAACTTTGACATTTATAATATTAATAGGATTAGAATGTGTATTAAGACCACTTAGGTTCTTGCCTAGCAATCTGTGTCCATGACACCGACTAATTAAGTGATTAACAAATAAACTCATTAAAATTATTAAGCAGATACATATATATATAGTACAACAAATGAAGCTCGTTATCGTGCCCAGTTGTGATAAAGCACTCGTTATAAATAAACATTGGATCAGACGAATATCGGCCATCACTTTCTGACGCACGGTCGTAAATCAACGAGCGCGTTGGATTACGTACAAGCGTGTCAGCTCTGGCTCCTCGACGAGCATGCGATCCTGGTACACAAAGGTATGTTTGAGGTATTATTTCCAACATGACCCTCAGCGACACACAATTATGATCCATACAGCCTCCAGAACATACTGCGTGTACGGACAGTTGGTAAATTAAAGTAAGCATTGTCGGGAAGTCGTATCTCAGGGCTACATTCAGTTTGTAGGATAAAACGACAAGGAGGGAAGAGTACATGTTTTTAAACTATTTCTAAGATAGTTCAATATTTGTACTAAATTTCTTCTACGGATATTAATCAAAGCCTTACAAGATCAAAAGCCTTCATAGTAGTAATAAGCTTCCTACGCATAAAGGAAATAATTTTCCATTCCAGAAGGGAAGTTTTGACTGCATTTTGAAATATCTACATAAAATATGAAATATTTACCTACATGTTATTCTGTTGATATGATGGTGATTATTTTGATAATTTGTTATTTTAATATGCTGACTGTAAATAGAAAAAATATAATTGCAAAGGGTCGACGATCGATATTGACAGTTATGCACACATAGTCATTGCAATTGTGCGCATGTGCAATAGTGTGGAAACTATATACCAGGCTCGTATAACGAGCAAGGAGATAACGTACGATGTGCGATCCAAATACGAGAATTAAAACACCTATTCCTTGTGATGTCTGAAAATTCTAAAGATTCACTCTGCACTTCTTTTGTCACGGACAAAAGTATCTAGTAAAAAATTAAAATCTATATTTTTTCAAAATTACACCCTTTAAAATAAACTTTGTTTTTGGTTTTGAACAGAAGAAATATTATCTATACTGAGATTCTCAATAGGGGCCGTAAATACGATTCTGAAAAATCAATTACGTAATGGGAGGGAATGAAAATGTATGACAGTAATTTTCAAATTTTATTTTCTTATATGTTCATATTTTGTGATTTATGACCAAGATTTATGTTTCTTTCAAAAGCACGCGAATATACAAGTCGCTCAAGTATTTAGCAGTGTCAAAAAATAACACTAAAGTCAATGTCACAAAAACGCTAAGCTTATCGTTTCTTTTAAGTAAAAAAGTAGATTTTTTTATAAGAGTTACAAAACATAAAAAAACATATTTGTGCATTGCCGCTCAGCACAAAATAAAGATTGTTTTAATGCTGATTTGATAGAAAGATGAATTTTGTATTACAAAACTTCTTTGTACCTGTTATGGTACATTCATATGGTAATTCACGTTGCTACATATTGAGAATTCATCGACGTGCATGAGAAAATATTGTTTTGGTTTATATATATATATATATATATAATTGGCAGAATATAATGTAAACTATCTAAAGAACTATCTATGTACTTATAAGGAAATAAACATATTCTAGTAAGTTTTAGAATTCCAAAGAGATAAATGCAATTTAAACCTTAGTAAGTACGCACAATGACTTTTATTTCAAATTTACTGGGCTTGCACAGTTCATCATGTGTTTTGATTAATAAAAAACCGTTTAAAAATTTATGTGTTTGTTGCTCGAAATGCTGATAGGTGTGAAAACCAGATCAGTTTTTATTGGTTTTAATTTAAACATTGTGATAAGTTATTTTATATAGTACAATTAATTTGAAAATCCCAAAAAGCTACTGTCCAAAATTTTGTGTTTTTAATGCTGTCGTTAGATCCCTACGACTATCTTTATTAATGCAATGATTTTGAAATCCCGAATAGACACTTCCATTTCATTTATATGTACACACTAATTATAAAAAAGTATATAATTGAAATGCATTTTAATAATTATTTATCTATCTGATCTTATTAATTTACGTTCCCGAGTTTATTTCCTTGTAGTCTGAAAAATATGAATAAAAGTAGACTGATAAAACAAATCTATAGAGCGAATGTGTGTGACCGAAATATCGACAAGGGTTGCCATAGAAAATCCCATGCAGACCAAATTAATGGTACATTAAAAATGGTCCAGATTTTAAGCACCCAAAACCTTACCTATACTTACGTATACTTGACACGTATTTCGTTTGTGTACACGCGGTCGTGTTGTTGTTTACAATATAAATGTTTTTAAAGCGTATATAGATTTCGAATCATTTATAATATTATCAAATCGAAATATGAGTGACAGTGACTATATTAGGTAACCAAAAACAAACAAAAAGTCAATCAAAGTGCAGGCTGGAGTGAAACTTTTAATACGTGTCCACAACGTTTACTTCACGAAACACAATCTACTGATTCAAACCCAAATCTGTAACTAAAAATCTTTAATTATAGATTTTAATTAATTGTGGAACCTAATATTAACATAGATGTTTCACATCTGCCGGGCGTCCCGTAATAGCCATCCTTTTTTTCATGTGATAATAATATTTGACGTATTAACTAAAATACTTGATTAATGTTTTCAAAACAATTTAATATTTTTATACGCCTAACTCTGACTACGTGCAAACAATATTTTTATTCATCTCGATTTAAACCATTTCTAAATAATGATATAAAATTAGATTTTTATCTAGAACAAAAAAAGGAGTGAATGTGGCTGTGTCTTGAGGGACTGTATCTTTGCAAATCTGCAATCCTTTTTCTGTACAAAACGCAACACCTGCAGAAGCCGAGGCCCACGCTAGTCCACAGGACCAGTGCAATGTGCGCACGAGCCTCGGAGTCGTCGCATCACCGCGCAGCCATGTACTTCACGCCGAGACCTGCAAAATACGGGGCGCTTTCGGCGTGATTAGTCAACGCAGCGATGTGCCCCCTCTCTGTTGCGCCCTCGGTCGCCATCCCGCTCGTAAGGCCACAAGTTGCACACATCCACGTACAATAACGTGTTGTTACCTATTTAGTTAGTCTGAGTGAGTGTGTGTAGTGTGCCCGCGTGTATTATCAGACCTACCGTTGCAACAATGTAGCAGTCAAGATCGATCTATTTTCGCACATCATTCATTTTGCATGCACCGATGCCCTTGTTTTCGCAATGTGACTCGCGTCGCGTTCGGCGCGAGTATTTATAGTTTCGAAACAATATTACAGTTACAGTCTTATATCGCAATAGAGACAAAACTAGAAACATTTTTTTTTAATTCACCACCAAAGATTTTTGTTTTAGAATTGGAAATGCCAAAGTTTTCATATTGCTTTGCCTAGAAAGAACAAATAAAAAAGTCTCGAAGTTTTATTCAACACTTAAAAGATAAATAAAAACTTGTTCACACCCAACACATATATACATATTGCATGTATAACTAACAATATTCTTTAAAAATTTCAGTTTTTTGAAAGTTAAAAATTTATTATAAACAAGGTACTGACATTTTTCTAAATTTAAATAAAAAGAGCTGTACGAAGAAAAAAAATTTTATATCAATTATTTAAACTTTTTTTTAATGTACAACGAAGACGAAAGTTGGGGAAAATTTTGTAAACTATCAATTGTCGAACTTGTTATAAAATTGACTTTAAGTTGAATTTTCAACAAGAATAAATTTTTTCATGCATCCCAAATACATAGTAATTTACTCAAATTATTAAATTAATATTCAATACCTTAAAAAAATATTTAATTTTACATACCTACTCCATTTTGATGTCGAAAATAGCGCGGAGGCCCATTACCACGTTAAATTATAATTATAAACAATGATGGTAGAGTTCCGAGGGTTAGTGGTTTTTTATAAGAAATTTCCTCCTCTTTATGGATCTTAGTTTTAATTTACTTAAATATCAATATTTTACGAAATATCGGCGGAAAACGAAATGCATCTTTTTTTCATTTTTAATTGTTTATAACTTTTAATTTTTATGTGCCAATAAATACTTCTGGCACATTTTCCTAGACATTGTTCGGGATCAAATGAGCTATCGTACGTATTTTTAGGGCCCGTACCTCTGTTTTCCCATTTTCAACTTATTACCTAGACTATAGTTTCGTTTGATATTGTACGTTCACAGCTGGATCAAAGTCTCCTCCGTAAATTCAGGTATAAAGGTAGTCAGCGAGGCTTACAAAATCGTCAGTTCACGTGTCGGTAGACTGTCCCACGCTGCGACATCCAGTTCGTGGTCGACACTAGTGAACTTTTCTTCCCAGATGTTATCGGTTCTACGAACAATGCCAAATACCAACACCAATGCCACTTACGAATTATTATTCTGCAACATATATCAATCTCCCAGGTTTTTCTAGTGGTTATCTGGATTGTAATTTGTTCATAAAAAATTCAAGCATAACTCTCTCTATCACAAGTTAAATGACTTTTAATTTATTTACCAAAATAACATTAAACGACTTTTCCTAATATTCATGTATAGCCACTGGCAAAACACTTTGACTCGAATTAAACACAAGAAAATGTATAAAAATCTTAAATATACCGTACCTTTAAATATACAATGAATAAATAAAGAATTGATTCAATTTCTATTATGGACTATAATTTTGGGTTAAGGGACAGACGCCCAAATTTTAGATATAATGACTCTCATCACTCAGCCGTGTTGTAAAATGAAGTTTTAGGGTTCCGTCAATGACGTTTGCAAATACAGTCGTATTACCACGTGACGTCCTCAGAGCTTTTACGTGGTACAACTTTTCTTATAAAGATTTTCATATAAACACAAAAGTAATTTCGTATGTTAATTTCATGTTCGAGATAATGACAAATTTTACTACTAATTTAAGACTAACCAAACAGTTAAGTTATGAATTTAGTAGAGTGTGAATTGTTCAACTGAAAAACAAAAAAGTTAAGAAATTTTTAAGTTTACCCGGTTTTATAAAAAAAAAACATTAATCATACTTAAATAAAATCGTAGGGCGAGGCTGAACTGAATAAATTTGTAAATGATCGGTCTGTGTTGTCGCAGAAGGATAGTGACGGATAATTGTCTATTGAGAAGATGCATCTAAAGCATATATTGATATAATAGAAATTTGACGCACCCCAAGATTTTATTTAAGTTTAATCAACGGTCTAGATTTATAAGGAAAGTACTGCTGGTATCTAACCGCTTAACTTATTTTTCAAAAGATTTTTATGAAGTAATTAGCTTTTTGTTTAGTTTTTCAATATTTCTCATTTTATTTGGTTCATTCAATGCCTCTTTATTACAAGCGTTTATCCTCGGCGCGCTTTAACCTGTTACCTTAACTTGGGTGGTGTCCCGCTTAGGACATATTATTTTTGGCCACCCTTACACCACACAGTTCTTTGAACAACATGAAATCTTGATCTGGGTGGAGGATTCATGCTTGAATAAAGATTTTAATTTTACAAAGTCTTGATTAGATTGTTACAAATTTTAGATTAATTAAATTAAAAAGTTTTGATTAGACAGATAGATACTTAGATATCAGTTTTAATGTATTGACTGTCTAAAATATATTTTCCACCATTTTTAATCATGTTTTTTTTAAAGTTTACTGTGTTTACCTGTCAAGCCTTTTATTTGATACTCAAAATGTCGGCGGTCATCTTTAATTAACAATGACACTGAATATATATAATTTTATTGTCATCAGAAATAATGGCGTATACCAAATGTTAGTCCAATCTTTAAACAGGAATAGACAAAAATTGCAGTTTCTGGATTTTACTCACACATGACACAAAGCAAGCTTAGTAAAACCGCTTAAAACATGCTGAAAATTTTGTTGGACCTTTTCTTGAAAACGACAGTCTGAAAACGACTACTATAATCTGCATAAAACGAATCGGCTAAAATAGCAGTCTTTGATTTTTCAAATAATTTTACATGTTGTTTGAATATTTATCTAAACTCGTCATGTCACTGAACACCCTTATGAACGTATCCTAACCATTTCCATAGACCTATCAACACTATTTTAATTATTATTTAATTATTTTTAATTTTATACAATAATGAATTTTCATATAAAACATGAATTCCGTAAATTGTTGACAACTAAATACATTTTCAACTGTA